>VBRH01001026.1:23239-41023 GCA_014578085.1 Cardamine resedifolia | reverse complement strand
AAAAAAAAAAAAAAGATTGAGAGAGGAGAATATTCTCAAATAAAATTCTTGAGAATATCGACTTTTTCCGCACATTTTAATATATAATTGGTTTTTATATAATTTAATTTTTGTAAGAACAACTAAATTAATTAAAATAATATAATTGGGAGATTTAGTGAGTCTATATCCATTGTTGATGCTCTTATAGTCTGTTTAACTAAACAGAAGCATGATGATCATAGACAATTATTTTTTACGTGCTCTCATCAATCAATGAATCAATCCTTCAAGGATTTTTGTATATTTTTCCATCCTTACTTCCATAAGATGGGCAATATTATAGTTTATTGGTCTTAAAGGGATGTTGATTCCAAAACTGGCTTTCTTTAATTTAAAACTCTTACCAACACATAATTTAACAATCTTTTGTTGTGCTTCCAAAACAAAAATATAAGTTTTTGCCGTTCTTCAAAAGTTTTATTTATTTATTTATTTTGAATTTACGAATTATTTGTGACGCTTCCTCATACTTCTAATTTTGATATCTATTCACATTTCCGACAAAAAAAATTCGTTCAACCTAGAACATTATATAGGCTTGAGAACCCTCTTCCAACACAAATTTGTGAGAATTTCTCAACTATTTGAGATATCTACTCATTTTATATTAATATTTTTGTTTAAGAAACTCACATTCGAACCCCTCAATGAAAATGCTCTATTTAACTTGAACATCGGAGTGCTTTCGAAAAATATCACTGGTATCTTAAGAGCTATTGGCCCTGACCTGATAAGGACAAGGTTTTCCAAAGACAATAGTCAGCAAAATGATCATATGGCACATGCCAATTACGATTACCAGCAACTGTCTCAATAGGACTTGAAGGCAAATGTTTTGTTGTTTTTAATTTCAATGGAGAGACACTTCACATTAGTAGGGTCATTGATTATTTTGTATTTCTTCGTTTTATTATATAAGATGTTTTAGAAGTTTTTTTCTTCAAAATATAAGATATTTTTATATTTTATGTAATTTTTTACTTTATTAAATATTGTGTAACCAATAATAATATATCATTTTCTTTTTATGATTAATTAATTTATTATTGTTTATTTATTAAATAAAATTTTTTATAACAAAACATCTTATATTAAGAAACGAAAATATTATATATTTTTGTCAATGATAAAGAAAGAGATCTACTTACGACTGCGGTAACTAGAGTACCTGCATGCATTTAATTATCATTCTCTTTAAACGAAAGCCAAAGGACACGTACGCTTTTCCCCCTTTAACATGGAAACTATAAAATCACCTCTTCTTCTTTGTTGTTGAAGAATTAATCCATTAATGTTAATTAGATAAGTTCCCACTCGATGGATTGATTAATATATACTCCCTTTGTATTACAAATATTGATATTATGAAATTTTATTTTTGTATCACAAAAATTGATTTTCTGTATTTTAATTAATATATTTTTATTGAAAATATCAATTAGTTAAATAATGCATTTACTTTTCTTATGGAAAGGTGGGAAAGTGAAGTAAAAACTAACTTGAGATTAATTTTTTTTTTAAGATATAACAAATGAATATTTAATTATAGTACAACATTTATTATTTTCTTAATTTTGGTGAAAAATTAGAAAATCAATTTTTATGATACAAAGAGAGTATTTTTTTTTGTTTTGTTAAAAGGCCTAAATTGGTTAATATTCTATCCGTTTTAAAAAATATAAGATGTTTTGAGTTTTTTTGTTTGTTTTAAAATATAAGATGTTAACATTTTTCTATGTAACTTTTAACTTTATTAACGATATTTTACAATTTTTTCATAATTAGATAAATTGTTTTTATTTTATATATTAAATGATATTTTTTAAAAGTAAAAGCATTTTCTTAATTTACACAATTTTAGCTTAAACATCCTATATTTTGGAATGGAGGGACTATTATTGACACATAATATATACAAAATTGAAAAAGAATTATCCATAATATATGTTCGGTCTTATTATTTTATGATGATAAATTTATTATAGAGAAATTCCTTAAAATAGCACCAAAATAAGTTTTTGTGCAAAAAATAGCACATTTTTTTATTTTGGACAAAAATAGCATTTTTATAAAGAGTAATAATTTAATTTGTTGGTTTGAGTTAAGTATTTTAAGATTTAGGGTATAGTTTTTAAGGGTAGGAATTAAGATATAGGGTTTAGGGATTAGGGGTAAGCTCTAAATCCTAAAAAAGTGAGGAAAAAAGATTTGTACTACATAAGAAAACCCTAAACCCTAAGCCCTAAACCCTAAAAAGTGAGGATAAAAGATTTGTACTATATAAGAGAATTACCTTTAATAAAAATGCTATTTTTGTCCTAAATAAAAAATGGTGCTATTTTTGGAACAAAAACTTTATTTTGTGATATTTAAGAGAATGACCCTTATAGATTTACGTGTTGATTTAAGCCATTAAATTTAATATATTTATGAGTTTATCTAATCAATTTACTCTATGATTATTTAACACTAAATTAATTATGATAATAAATTAGATCGGATTATACTCAATCAAATTTTTTCGTTGAAAAAATTAGAAACGTGTGAAATTTTTTTTATAGGATTCCTAATAATATGAAAATCTAAAAATCTAAATTTGAAAATAAAATTTATAAATTTTATTGAAAAAATAAAATTAAACATATATTAGAAAAATAGAGAGAAAAAATATCTGTTTGATTATTTATTTATTTTTCTATTTTTTTTGTTGGTTTTCTTTTTTGAAAATAATATTATCTGGTTTAGGGGTATTTACCCCCTGAACGCCGGCTAGAGAGCTTTTTTGAACACTGATCATGATTAATTTGCTATATTCTAACTGAATCTCCAATAAATTTGCATCTTAATTAATTTTTAAAATGTATTATGAAAGAGTTCAAATCTGTACCGTACAAACAATAAACTTAAATTCTTGATTAATGCGGGTATATCCATCAACGAATATTTCTTTGAAATTTAGTACCCAATAAATATGTAAGGCATATAATGTAAATATATATTGAAAGATCGCAGAAACTTACGTGGGACTAAGGGAGTGGTTTGTTATGGTTATGTAATCGGAATTTCAGCTTCATGAAAGGTGGACAGTTGGGTCTTTGGATATTGATTGGGAGACAACGCTAGCCCAACGTTGCATGTTGTTGAAAGAAACTGTATTAAAATTTATTTCAAGTTATTTACATGATTTTTTATAAAGGTATTTACATGTTATTACAGTGTAGCTCGTTATCTTTTTCCTAAAATATACTTCTAATAATTTTTTTGAACCGAACCTCCAAAACATTTGAGAAGCCCTATCCGCCAGATTTCACATCAACCGGGTTCCACATTTATGATTTAGACTCATTGTCTGGCATCATAATAGGTCTACGTTAACTGTCCATTTATATAACCGTATTGAATATGTATCAAGAATCGAGGAACACTTAAATTTGTCTAAAATCATAACGGTGGTTTGTAAGAAATAAATTGTATAATAGAAATAACAAAGAAGAGAAAAACTGAAAAAGGGAAATAGTAGTTGAGACACCGAAAGAAGAATGCATAAACTAAACGGAACCAAGAGAAGCTCTCAACAAAGGTAGTTAGGGTTTTGCACGTTATCTTAGCTCATGCAATCTGCCCCTTTCATCATTCTAATTCTTTTATAAATATAAACTTTATAATATATTCTTTTATCTATATTGTACATACACTTTTATTATATACATGATCGTCATGCATGTCCTGCACTTTACCTACCAAAGCCACAATCAATCTCTTCTAAGAGAGAAGAAAGAAAATTATACAGAATCATTTTCACACAGCACATATATATTATAAATAAAGTTTGTGGTGACGTTATTTTACATGAAAAAGCTCGACCTTGTATGGATGTTATTAGCTGTTATACCTTTTGATTCTTAATTCTCCTTTTTCTCCTTTCTTGCAATCTCTTGTCTTCTTTTGCTAGCTCTTCTTGCTTTTCTCTTATCAAGTTTTCAGCAGTCACAAGATTTTCGAGGAGTCTTGTTTCTTCCGAGAATATTGTGTAAATTCTTGTTGTCATATTTTTCTCATGCTAGTTTTAGCTCAATGTTAGTTTGAAATCATCATGTCAATTGTCAAATGATACATTTTCGTCTTTCTAATTCTTTATCCCGTGTCTAATCTCTTCTTTGTTACTAACAAATTAATATATTTGAAGATATTGGTTAGAGTTTGAAGAGGTCTTTTATGTAAATATTTATTATTTAACGATATTGGTGTTATGACAAAAACTTCAAAGTTTTATGCTTTTGTCATATAAAAGGCTTTTTATTTAATTTTATGCAGTAATCAGTTTGAGAGAATGGAGAGTAGTATGCAGCACTTGTTGGAGAAATTTAGGCCTCTTGTGGGTGCCAGAGCTTGGGACTATTGTGTTCTTTGGAGACTAAACGAAGACCAAAGGTTTAATTTGATTATTCTGAGTAAATTAAGTTTTAAAGAGTTTCTTTCTCTCCTTTGTCACATATATTGTCACTTTCGTTTTTTGGAGGAGACAGGTTTTTGAAGTGGATTGGATGTTGTTGTGGTGGGACAGAACTCATAGCAGACAATGGAACAGAAGAGTTTAGCTTTGGAGGTTGTAGGGATGTTATGTTTCATCATCCTCGGACCAAATCTTGTGAATTTCTTTCCCATCTTCCTTCTTCAATCCCTCTTGATTCTGGGTATGATCATATATATACAATCTACACGCATATATATTCTTCCTTATTAAAGATTTATATTTAGAAATGGACTTTTGTGTAGGATATATGCTGAGACTCTTCTCACTAATCAGACCAGTTGGTTAAGTGAGAGCTCAGAACCAAATTTTATGCAGGTATTGTTTGTTTTTTGGAATTATAGAATCACATGATTTTGCATGAACAAGAAGTATTAAATTTCAGTTTTCTTGAATCCAGGAAACAATCTGTACTAGGGTTTTGATTCCTATACCGGGAGGACTAGTGGAGCTCTTTGCGACCAGACATGTATTTTTTTTATATATATATGTTTCTAAGTAAGTTATGTCAAGTTTTTGGTTCTTAAACTGTGGTGGTTTGTGTTGATTGTGTGTACGTATAGGTTGCTGAAGATCAGAACGTGGTGGATTTTGTAATGGGACATTGTAATATGTTGATGGATGAAACCGTAACGATCAATATGATGGTAGCGGATGAGGTCGAATCGAAGCCATATGGGATTTTATCTGGTGAAATCCACCAAAAAGGTTCCAAGGATGAAGAAATGATGAATCTCGCGTCGTCTTACGATATCTCAGCTGATCAAATCCGGCTCAACTTCTTGCCTCAGATGAGTGATTACGAGGCACATCAACACTTGAAGATGAAGAGTGACTATCATCATCAAGCCTTAGGGTATCTCCAGGAGAATAGTAACAAGGAGATGATGGGTATGAACCCATTTAACACGGTGGCAGAAGATGGGATTCCGGTGATCGGCGAGCCTAGCTTGCTTGTGAATGAACAGCAAGTTGTTAACGATAAGGAAATGAATGAGAATGGTAGGTTGGATTCAGGGTCAGACTGCAGCGACCAGATTGATGATGAAGATGATCCAAAGTACAAGAAGAAGTCAGGAAAAGTATCTCAAGCCAAGAACCTGATGGCTGAGAGACGGAGGAGGAAGAAGCTAAACGATAGGCTTTACGCTCTCCGCTCACTTGTTCCCAGGATAACCAAGGTATATAGTATCCAGGGTTTGTTTCTTGGTTTCTGGTTTGTTATTATGCATTTTTTGAAACTAGTTTCTGTGGCATGGAAGTTGGACAGGGCGTCGATTCTTGGTGATGCAATCAACTACGTTAAGGAGTTGCAGAATGAGGCAAAGGAACTTCAAGACGAGCTTGAAGAGAACTCAGAAACTGAGGATGGATCTAATAGGCAGCAAGGAGGGATGAGCCTGAACGGGACAGTGGTCACTGGGTTTCACACAGGGCTTTCGTGCAACTCCAATGTTCCTAACCTGAAACAAGATGTTGATCTTGATAATTCCAATGATAAAGGACAAGAAATGGAGGTTAGAGCATAATACGAAGAATCCACCTCTCACCTTTTCTTCTATATTGAACTATAAAACCGCATTCTCATGCTATCTGTTTGTGTTGGGTTGAGGGGTTTCAGCCGCAGGTGGACGTGGCTCAGTTAGATGGCAGAGAGTTTTTCGTAAAGGTGATTTGCGAATACAAACCAGGAGGCTTCACAAGGCTAATGGAGGCACTGGATTCTCTGGGACTTGAGGTCACAAATGCTAACACGACTCGCTACCTCAGCCTTGTCTCCAATGTCTTTAAAGTCGAGGTATGATCCAAAGGGACCTGTGGAATGAAGAAACAAGACCACAACAAAATATACAAAAACTAACTGTTCATTTTTCCCATGTAACAGAAAAATGATAACGAGATGGTGCAAGCTGAACATGTGAGGAACTCATTGCTGGAAATAACCCGGAACACATCTAGAGGATGGCATGATGATCAGATGGCGACAGGTTCTATGCAAAACGAAAAGAACGAAGTTGATTATCAACACTTTGATGATCACCACCATCATGACAGTCATCATCACCCATATGATCATCAGATGAATCAGAGCGCTCATCACCATCACCACCACCAACACATCAATCATTACCACAACCAATAAGGAACAATGTCCCAATACTATCATCTATTTTCATATTGAGACTTCTGCTTTACAAGTTAAAGAAACATAAACATCTGCATAAATCAGCTTTGAGGATCTATTCATTTCAAGAAATAAGAAAAAAAGGAATGTCAGTTCGAGAACAATTACTGTATCCAAAGTGGAATAAACCAAAGCAAAACTGCTCTACAATTTCATCCAACAGAAACTACAAAAGCGAAACAACTTCACTGAAATAATCTTTGTTAGAAGGAATTTGACAACCCATGATGACAAAAGAGATAAGTGTAGTGCACCCCTAGAGCTTTTAAGCAGGCTCCAAAGTATGGCCAACCAAAAAAATTCATTTGCCAATATTGTTGGAGCGGATAGGGTTACAACTTAGCAACATGCAATTCTTGTATTACTCAAAAAAAATAACTCTGATACACACATTCCAGAAATATCTGAATTTGAAACTTGTATTAGTAAAGAAGCCGCAAACCTTCACTTGGTTCACTGGCAATTGGCAGTGATTGGTGAATTCAGCTCCTATGAAGATTGTGTTATTGCTGCTGCAGATGTGTAAATTCATTGCAGTCAGCTCCTACCTCGCTCAGCATTGAGAAAAGCTTTGGCGCTATCTTTGCCAACATAAGCTTAAAACCAACAGAAGTTGAATTAGCGCAGCTGCGTTCATCGATAACCGAGGCATCTTTGGTGAGGGAACCTATCAGATATCCTTGCATGTAAGCGTCACATGCCTTCAAGATGTAATATCCACGTTTTCTGAAATGCTCCTTGATGAGTTCTTCAAAATCCTACAGATTTCATCCCAATTAAGTAAAAAAGTTGGGAATGGAAGTAATCGAAATAGCAACAGAGCTTCGCCATTACCTTTGGTGGTCTTCGCATAAGATACATCATGGTTTTACAATTTAGCAAGAAAGTATTCTCGTTGTATCCCAGTGAGTTTTTTTCTCCTTCTGCAGTTCCGACATGCTTATCATACCCGGCTTCATTGAAATAAGGCTTTGAATTCAACACCAATCCCTGAAGTGAAACAAGAACTTGAAGGATGCTAGATGATTTGGGATCCCAGACTTCATTTCCCCTGCCTGTCCAGGTATTAAGAAGGCTAAGACAGACCTTGCCTTCTTCGTACAGATTGGGGTTTAACCTCCAACCACCAGAATGATAATATGCAGACTGCAACATGACAGAACATTATTCATATCATGCATAGCTGAATTCAACATTAGGTTGTGCACAATAGCAAGCAATAATGAAAACTAGAAACCCATACCGGTGGCACACTAGGGTAGTCAGATGGAAGGTGAAAATCGAAAAAGAAGAGACCATCTTGGTATGGTGTTCCATATGCCCCTACTATTACAGCCCTCAAGAGATCCATTCTATCTTCGTAAGCTCGAACAAAGATTCCATCTGCCAAAGTTGAATCAATTTTTTTTTTCTATAAGAAGTTACAATCATGAGATACCGCTGAACTTTAACTGTACAGCTAGACATTCTTACCAGGAAGATTATTCTGAAGTATTTTCCAGTCTTGATCAACCTTCTTGAACCACTTTCTTTCTTTGGTTTTCTGCAAGTTTGATACGACAGATTTAAAATCAAGTTTCCTATTTTAACTGCCATGTGAAGAAACCATATTTTACGGGACAGGGCAATTAATTATTTTGAACCAACATAAGAGTCATCTAAAGTGTAAGTCTTTGAACTACCTCTGCATCTGCGCCAAGAAAATGGTGGTCCAGAGGATCTTGTGATATATCAAAGCGTCTGAAACTGCAACTATCACCTTCGGAAGGTATTGGCTCATCAGATTTTTCACTCTTTGATGTTTCCAATGCTTCATTTTCTAAAAGTGTAGAGGTTTTCCCACCCAAAAGATTCTCAGTGTTTGCTTGAGTAACCTTTGACTCACAATTATCAGTTACATTGACTTCATCAAGGAAACAATCTCTTTCGCCAGACGGGCTGGTCAATTCAGCTTGCTTATATATATTTTCACCTTTGTGGTCAGAACTGGAAGAATCTTCTGATTTCCGTGTGCGCGAAAAGATTCCACTAGCCAGTCGAGTAACAAATTCAATTGCAGCAAGTGGAAGAGCTAGGGCACCGTTCCTCCCAGAATCATTTTCAGCATTGATTTCTGCATCAGAGTTTCTATCGATGGAACAATTCCTTCCAAGCTCCTGTAAATCAAACATTCCTATTAATTTTGCAGACAACTAGCAATGACTATGCTACAAGGAAGTAAACCAGTGCAACCCTTTTGAACATATTATTTTGGTTTAAGGAGACATGTATAATTAACTAATTATAAATTCAGAAACTTTTTTATAAACCAAAACAAACCTCTTCAGAAATCTCATGAGCACCCCTATCATCATCATCGTCTATAGTTTCCCAACTAGCAGCATCACTTGCTTCACTTTCTCCAGCAATTGATTCATCATCATCATCTCGTCCAACAACATAAACTGCATGAGGGCCAACCTAGGACAAAGCAAAAGTTTTAAAGTAAAAATCAATGATTACCAAGCCTTGTCCACAGGTAAAGTGCAATCAGATTAAATACATTTCTGACTGTTTTTTTCTTCCATAGACAGTTCCATAAAGAACCAAATTGCAAATATCTCCCAGGTCATTAAAATTAAGAAACAACTGCTCTCCAAATTATTACTTTAGATAGGTAATAAAATCTCCTACAACTTATGCATCAACTGTCTTTAAGGCCAAACCATCAAGGAGGGGACAACATTTATAGTACTGCCTTTCCCCTAACTCCCTGGTCTATGAAATAAAAAGCAGCAAGAACTGACGTACCATTGATACTGTTCCATCAGCCCATGTTACTTCAATATCACCATCCTTGAGGCCAGTAATATTTCCAACCCATGAGAGCTTTGAAAGGTCCGTATTAGGTTCATTTTCTTCTTTATCTTTAAGGATTTTAGCTTCTTGATGGTATTCTGTATCTTGGTATTCATTTTCTTGCTGTGTTGCCTCCTCTAAAGAGTTTGCGGGAGAAGATGCTGGTAAAGCAACAGTAACAGGTGATAAACGAACAACAACATCTCCATAACAGTAGTCATAATCTTGATGGCCCTCTAGCTCATACACACTAACAATTTCTTCCTTCTCAAACTCACGGGGTTCTTCTGCCCTTCGAAGTGGCTTTATCCATCTCACAGAAGCGGTACGTTCTTTTGCATTGACACTTTTCACAACGCCAACTCGCCGAGGTTCAGTTGTGTTATCACCATCATCAGATGTCTTCTCCACCACATACTGCTCAGAGACAAATTCTTGATCACCAGGAGTCTCAATTGGAATCAATGTTGTCGCTTCCCGTCTACATTCAATTGTACCATCCTGCCAGGCTACATCAACACGTGTTCTGCTATTAACTACCAAAAGAGCTTGTTCAAAGCTCTCCTCTTTTTTCTTTACCTTTTTGTCCTTTCTGATAACAAGTTTACGTATCTTCTTACGATGGAGAGGCCAGGGCTCATGAACAGGCTCCTTTGAAACAGAAGACATTCTTTGAGGAAGATCTTCACTAGTTTCTTTGGGAAAAACTTCAGCAGTAATACCAACAGAATCATTTTTTCCACTTACATCATCTTGCTTATCTTCTAAATTGCCCCTACTTTTCTGTTGCCGATCAGCATGATTAGCTTGGGAATCATAAATTCGTAATTTAGATACATGTTTATGTAAGGGAATTGTAGCAGACTGATGCACCGATGGAAGAAAGCACCAGTCACCTACTTGCCAATTGGCATGAGTGAAACATGACAACAATGTCAAATTACTTGGACTCTGCTCCTCAGGTGGGGAAACAGAAGAATCTGGCCCAAAGCCAGCCGAGGCAATCCAGTAGACAAAAATAGATCCAGCAGTGACTTTGGTCACAGTACCTTCTAAGCGATTGGGCTTCCACAGTCCAGATAACCACCGGGAATTCTTAAAGATCGACGAGGAGGTTGCTTTGACACGCTGGCCTGGGTAATATGGAAAATTTGCATCTTCTTCAAGGTTATTCTTGGGCATAGGTTTTAGTCGAAGGGGTTCAACACGTAGGACTTTACACATGGAACCATCATCAAACAAGACAGTCACATTGTCCAATACATCATCAATTCTACCTAGCCAGGGGCCATGAACCACATAATCACCAACAGTAAAATCCCTGACGCGTTTCAAATTTTTGGTTGAGATGTCTTTGTGGATAGAACCATCCGGAGCCAGCAAATCTACCGATATGTTTACATCCACTACTACTCCCACTTGCCCAGTTGGGTCATAAGCTGAAGCAACATAATCTCCATGTAAAAAACCACGGTCTACAACGGTTATATCCTTAATATCTTGAACTGGCTCGGTATTATCCATCCAAAGAACACGAATCTGATCACCCTCAAGAGCACCACATTTGTAGTTCTCATCGGCTTTTTTCTCGCCAACATTTCCAGCAGCATTGCTATCATTCTCCTCATTGGCCTTTTTCTCTTCCTCTTCATCCACATCATCATCATCATCATCATTATCGTCGTCATCATCATCATCATCATTATCATCATCATCATCATCTTCTTCGTCATCATCCTCATCACTAATCTCACTTTCAGAGTCAGAATCACCAGCTACTTCACTCACAACCCCAATACTACCCGTCCTGTTGCTTCTGACAATATCTTGTCGATAAATATTAGGATGGTCTGTACTTACTGAAACATCAGACCTATCTATATGACTGCTTCTGTTGTTATTCACAGTTGGATCACTTGCCACAGAATCATCAAGTCGCGAGTCAACCCCACCATTTGTTGATGTACCAGGGTCATCTTGCTCATGTTCCATCTGTAAAGAACAAGCCAAAGTTTTAATGAGAGAATATTCAACAAAAATCCGCACAAATCAGAAGCATAATTCGCGTTTGTTAACTAAAATCAATATATCATAATCTTCTTCAAAAGCAAATGATATATCTAAACTTATAACGAAATTTTCTACATCCCAATATTTTTACAGAACAAGGATCGTCAAAAGAGTAGGATCTAAAGTTCTAAACTATGATGCAACATCGATACTAGTAGCAAAAAACAAATTGCGCTAAAAGTCAAAACGAAAAACAAATTTACGTTTTTTTTATATCTTTCCGAATAGATTCAATTCACAAACGAAGCTGGAAGCGAAGCACACGCACATAGACCATTCTGATAATTGACAAACTATCGAAGGACATAATCAGAGCCTAATATCATCATCACCTTCAAGGCAAATAATAATCTAGATTTTCCTTTAAAGCTGAGATGTGAAAATAATCACATTGAGCTACCAATGAAAAAATTTAACAGATTGAAATAGAAAGCAATATATGTTTTATCGACGATAACGAGCAAGTACCGCTTGGAATCTAGAGGAAGAAGTGATCGGAGGAAGATTTCAATCGATTTGAGTTGTTCGTTTTTATCGTATTTGTAGCAATATATATATATATATATATATTTTTTTTGATACAGAAAGAAGAATTTGAAGCGAAGAGAAGAATCGAGAAATTGAGGAGAAAGATTGAAAGCAAGGGGAAGAAGAGAGGAGCTGGGATTCTCTCCCTCAGCGGCGTCAAGGGTATATTCGTCATTACGTATATCTTCATTTCTAATGGTATTTTTTGTTTTTTTTTTTTCCTGACATTCCTCCAGCACTACCAATGATTCTAAGTATTTAATCTCAGCCGTCCGATCTGCATACCAAGTCCCCGGATTTCGTATCCGTTGTTTTGACTATATAAAACATCATACGGTATGTGATATGTTATAGATTCGAGAATGATTATGACTAGGTGAAAGACGAATAATAATTCTTCAAATAATTAAAAAAGCTGAATAATAGACATGTTCGTTCTGCAACGAATATGATAAAAGATAGTCAAATTGCTTTTGATTTTCTAACCCAAATAAAAAAAAGTCAAAACATTCTTTATCAAATCTAAAAAATGTTTAGCATAATACAAATAACGGAATTGAAAAATTAAAGAAAGGTATCAAAGTTATCCATCACACACAAAATCCGAGACTTTAAAAAAAAAATACAAGAAGCGGGTAAAAAGCATAAACATAAATTTGACATACGACATTAATCAAAAAGACTGGAATCTATCATAGCATCGCAAATTTTATCTTCATTGATGCTTTAACAACCATCATGCTAAAAAAAAAACTCTTTCTCAGGCTTCGAACATGTAACGTTTAACCGATTAAAGCTCTACTTACTCTCAGGGAATTTGGCCTCGTAAGTCTCTGTAGTCTGTCAAAACATAAGGAGAACCAAGATTCGTTAGTAGAGAATGAAAATTGAAAAAAAAAAAAAAAACAGATTAAAACTAAGATTAACCACATGTCATGTGTTTTGGGAGATATCATACCATGTAAGTTGCAGTAATCATCTTTCCGGCAAACCATCTTCCATGAAGCGCACGTTGTGCCCCCATGGCTGCTTGAGTATTTTCAAATCTCAAGTAGACAAAACCGACGCTGTTCCTGTTTTTGCAACAGAGAATCCAAAATCAGTAAACCGTCTAATCTTTTCGAGAGTGAGAAGAAAGAGAAACACAAGACCCTAAAGACAACTCACTTGTCAACATAGATATGATTCAGTTGTCCGAATTTGGAACATTCTTCTTTAACATCTTCTTTGATGTCTTCGTCAAACTCAGGCTCAGTCTGCCAAACAAATAAAGAAGAATTAGCTTTGGGCTATGAACCGTTAAGAAACAAGAAAATGTTTAGTAGATCACTAACCTCTGTGGATGGATCAAACATGTTTTTAAGCAGCAGACATTCGCTGGGGACACCAATAGGGTCGAGCGCAGCTGGGATATTTACAGCGGGAATAATGCCAGCACCTGCAAGTCCAGCAACAGCAGGAAAAGATACAAGAGAAGGAGCTGCCAGTGGAGAGATTGTAGAAACTCCACCGTGAAAAGACGCAGCTGCAGTAAGGCCAGTGCTGCAGAGAAGATTGGATTTTAGTGGAACAGAAATGAATGATGCAAACTACATAAACAGAAACTAGTAACAGGATAAAAGGAAACCTTGATGCAGTTCCACTGCGATCGAGCTTCTGCATGAGAAGTGCCCGCGATTGTGCATTCAGAGACTGCATATAAGTAACTAAGTTAGGCTACGAGAAAAAAAAATATTTACCGCAAATGTTGGAAAGATAACTCCATTTTCTTCTACTCCACTATGGATCTTACATATCATAGTAGCTATTTACAGTTATAGAGAACCAGATCTAATAATAAAATTGTCAATTAGCAACCTTTTGTTAAGTTGATTAAAATCATGTTCATATTTTATCTATACAAAATCCTACGTCATGAAACTCCCATATCAATTGTGTGAAACAGACTAATTGAGTTCTTTCTACATATTCATGCCTCTTTTTTGGAGCTAGGTTAGCGAGAATAAGACAACTACTAACCAGGCCACCTCCATCATCATCATCCAGATCACCGGTGGTTTGCGTCTGTCCAGCTTCAGGGACTTCAGTTTGATCTGTTACAGCTGACACCTAATGAAAAGTAAAACTACATCATCAACAGATATGATATGTGGTGCTACATGCATGTTTAGAAGCCTTTGAGACAGATTAAAGATGGCTGGACAGCTCAAAATATCAACCAAAAGAATCCACATACAGGTGTCAAAGCTCATAGAATTTGCATAAGTAGATGCAATACTGTAACATCACTATTACAGAAACAACATGCACATCTGTTCTTAGAGAGTCTGGAAACTACCTAATACAATGTAAGCTCTCTACAACTTCAGTATATCAGTTGGAAATTTTAAGAATAAGTTCAACCACTACCTTGATTGCACGACCTGCAATCTCCAACTGTCCATTCAGATTCAGTGCGTTTCTAGCATCTTCCAGGCGGGCGAACTTGAAGGTTTACAAAAAGAAAAAATTTCTGTTAATCACAAAAGAACATTAGCAAGAAAACGTCATCAAGACTGACACTGGCTCAACCTACCTGAACAAAACCAAATCCTTTGCAGTGGCCAGTTTCATCACGAGGTACCTGGACCAGCTCCACACTCCCAAATGGTTCAAAAACCTAGGCACGCCAAAAAAAAGTATTATTACATCACCTGAACACGAACTATGATCAGAAAATGAAACAATTTCGAAAGAGGTCTATGATCCTGAAAGCTCAACGGACATGTGATTTGCACAATACAGGTATAGCTCTGTTCTTACAGATTTCTGACCATTTATCCAAATAACACTTCCTCAATATTAAACATAGAGCAGTTGCCCAGAAAAATAAGTAGTTTACCTTTCGCAGATCATCTTCTGACATGTTAATGTGGAGGTTACCAACATAAAGACGTCTAGCTCCCCCGGAGTAAGGGCCCAGCATCCCCCCTGCTCCAGCAGCAGCAGTTGTTGACTGAACAAGATTCTTCTCTGCTTCAGATGGTTTTACCATAACAGGCTGACCAAGAAGAAGTTGCCCAGATAGAGCAATAGCCATAGGGACAGACATTGTATCATAAAACTCCACATATCTGCAAGAAGGACAAACTTAGAATCTAGAAAACAGTACTAAAACAAGATACATCATAGCATTTGCGCAGTTTATGTGCCCAGAAGCTTCTTGAAGGTTATGACTGTACCAACAGTTAAGAATTCTTAAACATGAAAAACGTGCTTTTGTCACATAAGTCCAAAGAGTCAAACTGTTCTATACTCACCCGATTCCCCTTGAACGCCTTGAAATTCGATCCATAATTATCCGTACATCTCGTACCTAAAACCATATTTAGAAGGCAATGTGTTAAAAAAAATATTAACTGAACCAGCCAGAACAACATTTAGATGGAGACATGAAACTGGTAGGGGAGAGGACAAACCTTTCCAGCTCTGGAAAAGAACTCATAAACATCCCTTTCAGTTGCCCTCAAAGCAATCTATAGTACAGATCCACAAAAATCAATTATTGATCAAGTTATAATGTTCCAAAGGGACCATAGCTGTCACAACAGGTATACCTGATATGCAAAAACTGTTCTCTGATCTCTTTCAGGATCAGCCTCAGGCTCTACCTTATCCTCCTTTTTATCTTTATGGCGTCTGCATATTACCAAACATGTGAGCTTGTTTAATTTGATATAGATACAATTTCATCCATATTTTACAAGCTGTCGCAACATCTTTACAATATGCCAGAGACAACATATCAGAAGCCATCTTCTGGTATGAAGCAATATGTTAATATTAGGACAATCAAAAACAGATAAACTTTTCTCCGATAGGCGTACACACGTGAAGCACGAGATGGCCCTGCAGGGAACTATGCGAAGTCAACAAGGGATGAACAATAAACTCATAAATTTAAACTTAGATCTTCTTCAGTTTAAATTTAGCACGGGACCAACCTTCAATCTAACCAAAAACTTTTTACCTTCTATTACAATGATAATCTTAAACGGAACGAGCCCCATCAAGTTGTACAGAAGGCAATACCAATGGACCTAATAGCATTAGTATGAACCTGTTAACACTTATAGCTTACATCAAAGTTTTGTGTATCACAACCCAAAAAGCATAACATATTTGATTTCTAAAATCAGTTGTCAAATCAAGAAGACGGGAAGCACTAGGAGCCCGCATTCTCAATTTCAGTCACAACATCCCAATAATATTCTGAAACTACCATGAGAACTCTTCTCGAAAAATATAGAATGGCAAAGAAGCTACTAAACACAGAACATATATTCAAGAATCAGATTCTAAAGTGTGAACTAGCAGGCAATACGTTAGAGTATCAAAGAAAATCACCAACTTGGATGTGTACCTCTAAGGAAGTATGAACCAATTATGACAAAAAGGTATATTGATTGAATGCAGTAAGCACTTCTGAGAATAAGTTAATATAATTTATAACACAAAGAGAAGGGGCACCTGCGATCTCTATCACGGTCCTTGGTGTCTCTTTCCTTAGGTTCTACTTCCTGGCTCTTTTCTCTATCTTGACTCCGATGTCTCTCTGATCGACTTCTGCTTCTCAGTGATCGATCTCTCTCCCTATCTTTTTCATGGTCACGCCCTTTACTGTCACGATCCTTGTCTTTGTCCCTTTCTTTCTCTTTTCCATTTCTTTCCTCTTTATCTCTATCCTTTTCACGATCTCTATCTCTCTCCTTGTCTCTGTGATCCCGGCTACTTCTATGCCTATCCCTTTCTCTATCTCTAGAACGTGAACGGTGGTGCAATCTTGACCGCTTAGAATGCCTACCATCCTCATCTTCATCCCTCTTCTCATCACCCCTATGCCTTGAGCTTCTACTACGCTCTTTCACTTCAGATTTGGCTTTCTCTTCACCACCATTTCCAACTTCATTCTCCAGGTCAGGATTTTCAACTGTCTTCTCTAAGTACTCATACTCATCAAAGTCCATACTAGGAGATATATATCCTAGTCAAATAACTTCAACACTCAATGCCTAGAATATACAAAAACGCATATCAAAATGCAAATTAGCATAAGAAGAAGCACAACCTCAACGGAAAATTTACTCAAACGGCGAGTGACTAAATCGATTCGAAAACCCTAATTCCTAAGAAAGAGATCAATATCTACTACTAGATTTCTCATATCGATACTGCTACAAGCAGAGAATGAGCATACGACGAATTCTAGATTGAAATTGAGAAGAAATTTAGTAACTCAGTCCACCTTACCTCCGGTGACAAAACTCGAAGAAGCAACGAGAAACGGCGAGGCAAGAGAAACTGGAAGCAGCTCTGAATCTGGAATCTCCGACTTCGAAATCTAGGGCAAAGAAGAGAAAGCTCTGAAGAGAAGCGTGTGAGGTGGTCGCTAACTCTCTCTATACCACTTGCTAGATTCAGCCTAAAACCCTTCTTCGGGTCTAAGGCCCAATCCATTTTATTTTATTTTCTTTTCTTTACTTTTTTATTTCTTTCAAAAACGTTTTTTACGGATTATTTTTCTACTTTCTTTTACCTTTTTAATTTTTAC
>VBRH01001025.1:53371-64981 GCA_014578085.1 Cardamine resedifolia | reverse complement strand
TTTTAATCTTATTGTTATTAGTATTTAATGATATGGAACAGGGACTGTTCAAAATATTTTTGAGGCCTAAAACAAATCGATAAGTTGTGGGGTTTCTTTAAATAGTGTTAGCGATTTATATAGTTAGTTATTTTGATTTTATTTTTCTTTATTATGTATTTGTAATATGAAATATATTTTGGAAAAAACTAAGAAAAATAATTACAAATTTTGTAAATGCACAATACATACAACCATATGTAATTATATAATAAATATTTTGCTATTATCTTTTTTGTTAATAATTATGTCTAGTTGATAATTTAATAAATAGTTGCAATTTAAAACTTTATAAGCAAAAAAAGGAAGAAAATAAGAATCTCGCATAAGAAATTAAAGAAAAAGAAAAACCAAATTTTTTATAATAAAATAGAATAAAACATGGAAAATAAGTTATTTTATGTAGGAAAATGGAATCTTCTTCCAAAAGGGTGGTTAGTCTACAAACTCTTAACTAATTTCAATTTGAACAATTGCTTAAAGCATAATGCTTCTTATGCTTTAGAGATGGGCCAGCTCTGATATAAAACACATATGCTAATGCATGATATGAAATAATAATATAAGTAACTAATTAATGTTTGCTTACTTGTAAAATGAAGAAACCTGCCCAAGTGGTGATACTACCCATAACCGCTAGAGTTCCGGTAACCCAATGCTGGTCGGTGGTCTCAGAAGAGCTGCCGTGAACAGAGCTATGAGCGGCCTTGACGAGCTCTATGGCTGGACCTTTGTACAATGTCATTACCATAGCTCCTCCCACGGTTATTGCTGTTCCAACTACTTTTGCAAGACTGCGTATCTTCATCAAGTTTACCGTTTCTATTCTGAATATATTAAGCAATTTATAATTAATAATAACAAAATTATGGTAGAATTTGTTATGTATTTGCTAGTAAATATTATTAGAGTCCAATTCAAAAATAGAGATAAAAGTAGAGAATGACTATTTGAATTAAAGGTGTTCAATCTGGATAACCCTAACCATGTTTTGATTTGGTTTTAATATATCTATTTTCTCTATATCCGAAATCGAGTCGGAATTCAATTTAAATTGAAAAAAAAAATTTATATAAAACCAAAGTTTCTTTGAAAATTAATAATATATTGACTAAAACTCAAATCCGAATGAAAAAAAATGTACAAAACTACCTATTGTAAATTTTGTTTTACTTTGCATATTATTTTCATAAATCAAAAATTCAAAAACTAAAATATATAATCAGAAACCCGATGGAACATCCCTAAAATTGATTACAATACATATATTAAAATTTGGTGCACTAATTTGATTACTATTGCTAATTAGAATAAAATTACCTGAAAATGACAGCCATTATGAAGGTGATGGCAGGAAGTGCATTAACAAAAGCAGAACTGTACGTTGCTGACGTGGCTTTCATTCCTATGTAGTACAGGTTCTGGTCCAGAAGTGGCCTGAATAGACACCCAACATTTCCAATTCCTCAATTTATTATTATTTTAGTTTTTAATCATATGCTTTTTATTTCGCATCATCATCTTCTGCTAAACCTATCAGATTCTTCTTTTCTTTCTTTTTTTTTGGTTTCGATACCATTCTTAAAAAAGATAACGAAAAATGCAGACATGATAGAAGACGGCACTGGGTAATGATGATCTCATCAAGAATATTCACCACTAGAATCTCCGAGTATAGATTCGTCCAAAATGATTTTGTTTTATACAATTTATTTCTATAAACTCACGCAAATCATGAGATAAGTATCGTGTATATATTTTGTGTTTAGAATGCCAATCAATATTGTTTATGCACTGCAAGAAAACATAGCCACTTCCAACCAATTTTTCTAATCAACCATCGTGGTCAGAAAAGTTATGATGAAATTCCGATCGGTTTCTGAAAAACAATCAAATTTTTTTTTGTAAATATGAGATAAGTATCGTGTATAAATTTTTTTATCAGAAAACGCCGAACAATATTGTTTTTTTACAAAAGAGAAAAACCGCAAAATCGTATGTATGTACATGAAGACATAAGTGTATCATTTAAATATACTTTCTGGTATATCTTTTAATATACTACTCTTATTTACGTGGAAAAATGGAAAATGTTTGTGTATACGGAGCTTACTCTAGGAATCCGAGCGCAAGAATCCTAAGGAACAATGGCCATGTCATCTTAGGCCTTATTTTCCTGAAAAGTGAAAATAATAATATATGACTCATAAATTAATAAGGAGACACTTACATTTATACATAGCCACCATGGCACAAGCTGATCATATAACCTAACCATAGGTACACATCAAGATATACATACATACCTCTCGAGAATGAGAGCAAAGGGAGATATGACAATCGTGGCGACGACATGACGGTAGGTAGCAAGAATCCAATGGTTCATGCCATGCTTAAAGGAGACCATAGTAATGATGTACATGCCTGCATATCCAAATTGGAGTGATATGATCGCTATAATTGGCTTCAGTTTATCCATTTTCCCACTTTGTTTTTCTACTCCCTTCATTTTTTTTTCCTTGATTTGAGAAAAATACGAACTTATGTATGTATGTATAAGATTCTATAGTGTTTTATTTCTCTCTCTCTCTCTCTCTAGATATGAGATGTTTAGTGAACGATGACGACTATGTTACTTGTTTGAGGCAGGCAAAACCAAATGGAAAATGGCCCTTCTTATAGTCATGAAAAGTTGGATTTTTTTAAAAGATATATACCATTATTTTGTTGCTGAATAAAACGTCTACGTATCTTCTCGAATTTTATAATGCAAAGATTTGTTTTTGGTGCAAAATAATGCAAAGATATATACGAGTAACAAAAAAGGGAATATATAATCTACAATATGTGCGAAAATTTTCTAAATGGACCGATTTATAATTTTCATCCTATACTATATTACTTTTTTGTTTTCATCAATATGCACTATAATTGTCAGTTATTCATTTACGAAAAAGAGTATAATAAAATCATATATATTGGTAGGTCTGGGCGTTCGGGCTCGGGTCGGATCTTTCGGGTTTTCAGATTTTTAGGTTTGAAGGTCAAAGACTCATTCCGATATTTATAATTTTCGGTTCGGATTCGGTTCGGTTCCATCCGGATTCGAGTCGGATTCGGGTACCCAAAATATGGGGGAAAAAATAAAATTTGTATAGTTTAAATAAACTTTGGTTAAATTTTCACAAATATAACTAAAAATTTTCAAATATTTTGGTTATTTTAGTGTTTTTATATACTTTGGTTAAAAATAATTGATATTTTAGGGTTTATAATTAAAATTTTGGGTAATTGGGTTATATAAAATATATATATAATTAATATATTTAGGTATATAATTATATTTCGGGTATATCGGGTACCCATTTGGTTCTCGGTTTGATCCGGATTCGGATTCGATTTTTTGGGTATAGAAATTTAGGATCCATTCGGATATTTTGTCAATTCGGGTTTGGATTCGGTACAACTTTTTCGGATCAGGTTCGGTTCGGTTATTCGATTTCGGATTTTTGCCCATGCCTATATATTGGGATCATTTATCGTCTTTTTACTTTTTTTTTCAAAAGTCCAATGAAGTTCACAAATGTTTATAATAAGTAGTATGTTATTTTGACCGATAACATGCTATTTAGATGATATCACGTTATTTATCTAAAGTATGAACGAGAAAACCACAAAACTTATTTAATGGTTTTGTCATTACAAGATTTGTTTTCTTCAAATAATGGTCATTGACCATACTCCCCCTAATTTTAGTTAAGTAAATGGTAATTTGATCAAATTATGATAAGTTAATTTTATTAAAAAAAAATTATGATGAAATTTAATGCGTTATTTTATTGATAGTACTTTCAATATATATATTATGTTTGTTATTGGATACACTAATATTTAACATATTAAACTAATATAAGACTCCAATGATAATATATTGTTACATTTTTAAATTAGATGTTCACATTAAAAATTAACAAGATACAGAAAAAATATCACGTACATGTGCCTCAACGATTAAAACTCAAAAATACTAGTCTCTAAAACATGTTTTAGCAAATTTTGCTTGTTATGGCAAAATATCTCATTTTCATTTTATTACTAAGGATCTTCTCTATTGACATATACTACATTGTCATTTTTTCCTATGGAATATTTTGAAAACCATACCGTAAGCTGAAATGGATAAGCATTTAGGCTATGGTTCAATCTTTTTTTTGTTAAAAAAGTTTTCATTAATGAAGTTTTTTTGGGTTTTTTTAGTTTACAAAACACAAAGTGGGTGGAGAGATCCATACCAACACCTTACCATGAACAGAAGGTGACTGCCGTCCGGAACCCTCTCCAAATCCGTTGCCACCCTCGAGCAGCTACAACCACGAATGGAAACCTCTGGTGGTTCAATGCATTTAATCTCCTCTTCGCTACCCGGGCGGACCCACGTTATCAAAGGATGGGTCAGCTGCACCGGTAAAAATATATAATGTTTAGTTCTTACACCTATATATTGTAGTTATATTTAAGTAGTGTAGTAGTAATGAATGCACCACCTAATTTAGGAGGTAAAGGGATCAAATCCCTTTTTAACACTTTTTAGGCTCTTTTGCACCATGTAACTATTTTTTCTGGGTCCACCAATGGCTACCTTACGCATCAACCCCGACCTCCTTCCTCCACAATGCTGGTTAAGAAGAAACCAGCCATGCCGAGAACTAAAACGAACAAACGTCGGCAACACCGCGAGGAGGATGCCAGACCAAGCCTTGTCCTCACCAGACCCGGAAAGGCGGTGTGGCGCTGCCTCGGAACCATCGCTCAGTAGCTGCAACTTCGCCGGAGACCGACCCAACCTCTAATTAACCTCCACCGCAGAAGCCAACAAGGACGAAAAGAAAAGAACGAAAGCTAAAAGAAGGAGAGCAATCACTCAGCGCCGATATGAGATGCCGGAGAGGCAAATGCGGTAGAGAGGCTAGAGATTTTGTTTTGAGATTTTTTTTCAAGAAAGGGAAAGAGGATAGACAGAATGATTGGTCTAGAGGTGTCAATAGGACCAGTGACCCTCGGGCTAGACCCAAGTAGATCTTCCATTGGGTGGGCATGAAAATAATATTTTATGCACATTAAAACATAAGCCTCATGGGTTTTGTGTTTTGTTAGCGGATTGGCGGGTTAGCCTGCGAACTACCAATTTCTAATAAAAGTAAATAAATTATATATATATATATATACCAATTTCTATTAAAATTAAATAAATTAAGTATATATATATATATAATTTATATAGTTGATGAAGTATAATCTATCATATATATTTGAAAAATAAAGAGTTTTTATGTATAAAATTAGAATGTTTATTAAAATAATAATTTTCTATTTATAAGTTATTAATTTTAATTTTAAAGTATATTTTATTGTATTTTTAATGACAAAAACTCAATCCATGGGCTGGTCTGTTAACCCGTTAGATTTAGCGGGGCGGATTTGAACATAGTTATATAAACCTCGGTCCTATCAGACCGGCCCACTACGGCCTAAAAACAAAAGTCGGCCACAGCGAAGCGGACCAAATAGGTGCATGCCGACCCGTTTGACATCTCTAAATTGGCACCACTTGTTTCCAAAAAGCTCATAATTCAACTATACATCGTTATGATTCAATCTGGTTCGATATATCTATCTTTTTTTATCCAAATTTCTAAATATTTTTTTTTAATTTTAAAATTATATGTATAAAATTAAATACGTTTTTAAAAATTATAAAATAAATGCATGCATCATATAGGTAACTTTGCCATTTATTTATTCTATTGGATAAATAAATGGCAATAATAAATAAATCCCAATTCAGTATGTTCTAATTTAAATTAAATGATAACATGGGAAAAAAAGAAATTAAATAAAATGGAAATAAGAGTATATCAGCATTTCAAAATTTGAAATTTATCTTCTTCTTTTTTAACTTATACGGGAAATAATTATTTTGTAACTTTTATTTTTTTTATGTGGCGATCTAGTTAGTGAATCGAACTAGTAAAAATGTATTAACAGTTACCAAATGGGTGATGTCCTAGTGGTAAAACAAGGAAATTGGTTCTCATGTACTACGAATTCAGTCCTCTTTTGAGGTAGAGAGACGTTTTTTAAATTGGAATACACTAAATACTGATTCTAGGTAATCGAGTGAGATTATGGGTCAGTTGTCCAGAACTCTCACGGTTTAAAAAAAAAATATTAACAAATTTTGTTAACTATTATACATATTAATCTTAATATTACATAAATAGATTTCAACTAATTTGTAATAATAATATCATCTCGCCTGTTATGCGGATATTATCTAGTTAAACATTAAACTTGAAAGTCTTAAACTCTAATTTATATTTGATAATTATAACCTTACATTATGGGAACAAATGATCCATTCCATAACAATTAAATAAAAAGTAAAATTGCTCAACTGTGTCCAAAAATAGATAAGCAATCATTTATGTGAAAATTATTTTGCATCCAACTTTCTGTCATTGGGTAAAAATACTCTCTCTCTCTCTTTTTTTCCTTTTTTTAACAATAATTCCCTTTTTATTTCAACTAAGAGATACCCTTATCCATTAGTGAGAAAATACCAGATCGAATATATATGTTTCGAATCAGAATCCTCAATATGCTGCTAGATTCTAGTGTTCTGATTAAAGTATGTTTAAATGATATGCATATTAGGGGAAAAAAGAATCATAGTATAACAAAAAGAAATGGATAATCCGAGCGGACCTCTTGCCAATCAATAATGCCGCGCATTTAAATTTATTTATATTAGGGATGTGTTTTTGTTGATACTTATATATATATATATATATATATATCTTTTCATATAAGAAGTGGGGTTTTTACTCACTGACCACCAAATGCTGTCTGTCTCAGTGCTCTAACGTGACGTAATTAATTCCACATAAGCTCGCACTAATCTTAATTGTGTAATAAAACTACTGGTTGAGTGAAGAAATTCATTGGATTTAATTGGATGGTAATGATATGGAATCAATTCACCTGCTACAGTTAGCTAGATGAATTTCAACATAAAAATAACTCCATAATACGTCCATTTAATTCTTATAATCATTAAATATCTAGGTTGGATGGAGATCTTCGACTTTTGGGAGCTAGAAACCAACCAAGCCACATGGATCAATTGGTTCTTCTTAAAGGACCATAACAAATCCACCACATGGGACTACGTGACAATGCTTCTCAACCGTTTAGTCCAAACTGATGGCGCTAATCTTGGCTTTGAACTCTCTAAAGGAGCTTTCAGCCTTCTCTTATAGAAGAATTGTTAATATCGACTGACTCTCGTAAAATAATATATACAAGATACATTCTGAAATTAAATAATCTAAGTGGGATGTATTGAACTAATGATTTGGAGAGATTTGTATTAAAATGACAGATCATATGTTATTCAAACATGATTTTTAAAATATTTTTTAAAATCAAGTGTTATTCAATTAAGGATTTTTTAACATACACAATCAAATTCACTGTTATTGAAAATGTTATAAGAATTGGATTTGAAAGTTTCAGGTGAGATTTTAGGAAATTTCTTAATTAAAAATACAAAGATCAAAATCTCATGTTTTTATGAGAATTTTTTTTGTGAAAATTCAAGAAATTTAATAACAAAATTCAACCAAATCCTCTCAAAATTAATTAAAAATCAAATCACCCCAAATCTTTATTTCAATACACCCAAAGTTCTAGATTAATATAAACATAAATATAAATAATATAACTAGAGATAAAGATAAACTTTATAAACTAATATATTTACAATTATCAACAATCTTCTAGATCAATCTAGATATCGGTTCACAATCTCGATCGATTTCGACATGGTTTAGGTTGATCTCATTGATCTCCCAAGATCCCCCAGCAAACTTACATGTGTGACATTGGACATATCTTCAAAACTTTTAGGGTTATACCCGGTCGTCGGATCATCATCAACGTTTATACCCGGTTGTAGAGTCAAAGAGACTATAACACCTAGCCGTTAGGTCATCAACGTTTATACCCAGTTGTAAGGTCAATCCTTTAGGTTGTGCTAGAATAAGCAACAACCCCATCATTATCATCGACTCGGTGAAATATTTTCACCGTCAATCTTCAACACCATGAATATAAGAGATGAGCCATCATCGGTTTATGCATCATCGTCACCGAACGAGTCCCATCATGTAGGTTCATGTTCATAATCTAAAATATTGCTCTTGAATAAACTAGCAAATTTGTTATCAAATTTCTCTTAATAAAACCATGAGATTTTAATTTTTATATTTTCAATTAATATATTCTTTAAAATCTCACCTAAAACTTTCAAATCTAAATCTTAAAATGTTTCCAGTAAAAGTAGATTTGATTTTACATTTTAAAATCACTAATCCAATAACATTTGATTTTAGAAAACTTTTTAAAATTCATGTTTGAATAACATGACATTTGTTATTTTAATAAAAATTACTCAAAATGCTTCAATCAATACACCCTCCTAATATTGTTTGATATTTTTGATATATTGTGTTTTAGTGTTTTCAAGCATTGTTATAGCATTAGTTTTATGCATTAACATTGCATATCTAGGACTTTAGTTACATTTTGGCATATGTTTCTTTCTTGTAGGTTTTGGAATCAAAGTGCTCAACAAATGGAGCAATTGGAGCTAAATGAATCAAAATGAGAGCTCTTGATGATGAACAGAGCTCCAGAGGGAAGGTGGCACGGTCTCGACAAACCGTGAACTTCTAGCGGTCACCAACTAGTGGGGAGACTACACCGTGTAAGCTTAGCGGCTGGAGCTAGCAGGCAAACCACACCGGTTGAAACTTGGGAAAAGCACCCACAAGAACTAGCGGGCTACTCCATCGGCCAGCCACAACCACGAGTCTTCAACGGCCTGAGGTAGCGGCCAAAGCTCACCGCGAGTCTTGAGCGGGTAGAGCTAACGCGAGAAGATGACCGTTGGAAAACCTCCAAAAGATACAGAGCTTCTAGCGGACAAATGAAGCGGGGTAAAGCAGACCGCTAGAGTTGATTGGCCATGCTCAGCGGGAGGAAGCCGCGTCCGTAGTGTGACCGCTGGACTGGACGAAATCCTCCAATTTTTATGCTAAACCGAATCCAATCTGATTTTGATTTGGGTTTGACTTGGTTTAAGTTAGGTTGACCAAAAAATTATCTTCCCTTGTCTTTTACTATAAATACTCCCTTCTTTTTTTTTTATCATGCTTTGTTTTTAGAGATTTCTCTCTAGCCACTTTTGGGTTTTTAAGAACTATTGTATGACTCTCTTTAATCCAAAATATCAAATCTCTATTTCTTCTTAAATCTCTCTATCATTCATCTCTTAATCATGATTATGTATCAATCAAACAAATTAATTTGTGTTTTCATGATTATGAGTGAGTAGTGATTTTAGGACTTTTGGAAATGTTATATCTAGGGTGATTGATAGATAGTTAGTGGATTTTAGGCTTGTAATTCTTAGATTTCATGCTTGACAGGTGTTCTTAATGCTAGATTAGGCCATAAATTGTTAATCTAGAGCTTAAGTATTTTCATGCCCACAAGGTTTTTGTTAAAATGCTTGAACCATAATATCAAAGTACTTAATATTTCTAGCCTATAAGAATAGTTGATTAGGATGTTTGGTGGTTAGTTAGGCTCGTTATTAGTGCTTGTTGATCATCTCGGTAGCTAACGATAGTTATTGATTATCGGACGATTGGCAAAAGGATTAGTGCCACGAAAGTATATTAGTCTAGATTATTGTTCTAAGACCGATGGTTTAGTTCTAAGAGGTATAATCAATTTCCACTAGTTAAAAGTCAATCACCCTATGTATCTATCATTTTCTGAGAGTTCATTTTTCTCTATTTGAATTTTCAAAACCGCTTTCGTTATTTCATGCTTTGTTTTCATTTGAATTAGGTTTCGAAAAGAACAAACCCTATTTATTTGTTTAGATTGAAATTAAAATCCATAGTCCTAGTGATTTAAACTCTATTCCTTGGGGATCGATACCTTTTGTCCTACAACGTGCAAAAGGTTATTTGATAACCTAGGTGTAGAAACCTAACTATCAAATTGACGTCGTTGCCGGAGAAATGAGAAATTAGCCATTAGGATTTGATTTCAATTCGAGACTAAGCTTTTGTTTTCTTTATTTTGTTACTAACACTAACCTTTTTTCTTAGTGTTTTTTTGTGCTTTCTAGGTGTATGCAAAGACGAAACCAACAAGGAGAACTTCTTGATTGTGTTTTGGATTTGGGTCAACTAGAGAGAGTGAATAGAAGAGAAGTTAGAGAGCGAAGAGCTAGGGAGCTTGCAGATCATTTGAGACGCTTAGGAATAGAGAACCCTCCACCGGGCATTCCACAACAAGCACCGGTTAATGGACAACCGGGGTTTAGACCGATAGGGGCTTTTGATGAGCCAAATGCTAGAGAGGTACAAATTGGAATCCCAACACCTTCCATAGTGGCTAACAACTTTGAGATCAAATCAAGTTTGATCAACATTGTCCAAAATCAAAGGTACAATAGGGTGGCACTGGAAGACCCTCTAGATCATCTTGATCAATTCGAGCGGCTTTGTAGAACCGTTAAGATGAATGGTGTACGCGAAAAGTCTATTAAGATGATATTGTTTCCTTTCTCTCTAGGTAACAAGGCTTCTCAATGGGAGAAGAACATAGCTTCGGAGCTTGTATCTAGTTGGGATTTATGCAAGAAGGCCTTCCTTACCAAGTTCTTTCCCAACCAAAAGACCGTCAAGCTTAGAAACGACATCACTAGTTTCAAGCAAGGATGCCAAGAAAGTCTATATAAGGTATGGGAGCGTCTTAAGGGTTACACAAGGAGTTTTCCTCATCACGGTATCTCCAAGGATAATCTTTTGGGTATATTTTATAGAGGAACTCTTGAGAAGTATCGAGGAGCTTTGGACACGGCGAGCTATGAGAGTTTTGATAACTTAAATGCGAGTCAAGGAGAGTTATTGATAGAGAACTTGGCCAAATGCTAGAGAGGTACAAATGGGATTCCCAACACCTTCCATAGTGGCCAACAACTTTGAGATCAAATCAAGCTTGATAAACATTGTCCAAAATCAAAGATACAATAGGGTGGTGATATATCATGGGTTTTACCGGTTTTAAGCCATGATATAAGTATGCATTCGAGTCTTTTATATGTCTTTTGAGTCTTTTTAGAGTCTTTTACAGGTTTACTGTAACACCCCTATCCGTAAAAACTGCCCTAATTACGGGTGTTAACCGGTAGACCTCAAAAAATTTTCCGATTAATTCTACTAACTCCACAACGAGGTTTCCGGATTTCTCAAATTCAAAGTTAACGCACAGCGGAAATTCTACAATTTATTTAAGTCATGCAAGCGAGTCTCAATTCCCAAACAAATCATTCCAATTCAACAAATCAGAATTCAACAACCGAATTTAATAACAACATTAAATTCCAACACAACCAAAATATCTCAACAATAGCACCAACTAGCTCAAGCT
>VBRH01001025.1:39106-50253 GCA_014578085.1 Cardamine resedifolia | reverse complement strand
AGGGTGTTAGACATAGTTAATTCTCGCAACGACAGTTGGTTAATTATATCGTAGTGATTTGAGTTCTAGAACTGGTGCTTAATTTGATCCTAATTGATGAGTTAGTCTACATTACTTAATTTTCTGAGAAATTCCCTGGGCTTGACGTTTTTCCCATCTGAATTACAAACCAATTTACATTTATTTGCACTGCTTTTACTTTAATCATTACATCACTTAGCTTGATTCGAAACTGATAGTTTATTGTGAAATAACTAAATCTCTGTGGATTCGATCCCTTCTATACTATTGTGTTTGCCTGTGCACTTGCAGTATTTATTTTAGGTTAAAATCTGAGCCTATCAGGTGGCACTGGAATACCCTCTAGATCATCTTGATCAATTCGAGCGGCTTTGTAGAACCGTTAAGACGAATGGTGTACCCGAAAAATTTATCAAGATGATATTGTTTCCTTTCTCTCTAGGTAACAAGGCTTCTCAATGGGAGAAGAACATAGCTTCGGAGCTTGTATATAGTTGGGATCTATGCAAGAAGGCCTTCCTTACCAAGTTCTTTCCCAAGCAAAAGACCGTCAAGCTTAGAAACGACATCACTAGATTCAAGCAAGGATGCCAAGAAAGTCTATATAAGGTATGGGAGCGTCTTAAGGGTTACACAAGGAGTTGTCCTCATCACGGTATCTCCAAGGACAATATTTTGGGTATATTTATAGAGGAACTCTTGAGAAGTATCGACAAGCTTTGGACACGACGAGCTATGAGAGTTTTGATAACTTAAATGCGAGTCAAGGAGAGTTATTGATAGAGAACTTGACCCAAAGTGATGCTTGCTATCATGGTGACTATGATAGGGACTTGAGAGAGCCTAGTACCCAAGAAGAAAGCTTGAAGAATCTTCATGAGAAGGTTGACAAGATGAGTAAGGTGTTTCTCATAAACCAAAAACCGGTCAACTATGTGGGAGAGTATGATGGGTATCAACAAATGCATCAAGAGATGGGTGTTAATTTTGATGGTAATGAAGTGGTTCAAGAAGAGGTTAACTATTTGGGAAACCAAAGAGGGTACCAAGGGAATGCCTTTAACCCAAACTACCAACCTAGGCCATTTGTCAACTTCCAACCAAGGCCCCAAAACTCAAACCAACCCTTCTTCCCAAATCAAAACTACTAAAACCAAGCACCACTACCAAACCAAACCATTAAAGAAAATCCAAACACCCTCATTCTTCAGCAACTACTTGAAGGGCAAACCAAAGTCACCTTGGAGATAAATAAGAGGTTAGATGGCATGAATTCCAAGATGGATGGGATGTATAGTGATCTTAATGGGAAGACCAATAGCTTGGCTTCTCATGTGAAGACCATTAATCTTAAAGTCGCTCAAGCCTCCTCAAGTTCAACAAGTCCAAGTGGAGCTTTACCGGCCACAACCCAACCTAACCCCAAAGATTTTTGCATAAGCATAAAGAAGATGTGGAAGAGATTTCTATACTTCTCTACGGTGTGGGTGATGAGGTTTTGGTTAGCCAGAATGAAGCTAAGGTGGAAGTGAACACTATAAAAGAAGAGAAGGCTCCCATGAGGGTTGCCAAGGAAGATGAACTTCCTTCTTATGAATCTCCAATTCCACCAAGGCCATAGAGAAGATATTTTCAAGCTTCAAAGGTACCATGAGAAAAGTTGGAGCACCTATACCTCCAATGAATAACTTTCTTCAAGTTCCTCTCCATGTGAAGGTCATTGAAGCTATCTTAGCAAATGAGGAAAAGGTGGAAGAGGTCATGGAAGCGCTCAAACCCCCACCTTCAACACCGCTTAAACCCAAGACTCTTCCAAAGCTTAAGATCCTAATACATTCATACTATCTTGCTCCCTTGTTGATTTAAAAGTTGATGATGCTTTGTATGATTCAGGTGCTAGTTTGAATGTTATGTCGCTTGAGATGATGAAACGTCTTGGTTGCAAGGATATGAAGACATACTCCTCATCCATCACTTATGCTGATGCCTCCTCTAAACATCCACTTGGATTGATTGAGGATTATCCTCTTAAGATCTATGATTGCTTAATCCCAACGGACTTCTTGGTTGTAGATAGAGGTCAACCGGATAAACTTCCTCTCATCCTTAGGACTTTGTTCCTCAACACCGCGGACGCATGCATCGATTTCCCCAACAAGAGAGTGACCCTCATCCATGTGAATCCCAAAGTTTCTTACCCTATCAAGTCTTCCTCTACAAAGTTTTGTGGAACTATCACCAATGAAGAATTGGAAAGGAAAGAGGAGCTAAGGCTGTGAAGGTGAAGAATCAAGAAACTCTAAAGCTTTATGGAGAAACCTTGGATAAAGAATGGCTTCACTCCTTGTTTGATGAATGTGAAAAAGCGGTAAGAACAAGATGGTGATGAAAGAAACCCACCTGCCCACCCTTGTCCATTCACCATTGGGTCCCGCCTCAATGACTTTGCACCCTTAGAGATGTGATGATGGAGAGGTTGAGTATAGAGTTAAGTGTAAGAGAGTGTCAAATCCCTTTGCTATGGTTAAAGTGATCCTCACACAGGAGCTTAAGGAAAAAGGTTCAATGGGCTTTCAAGATGTGATGAAGGAGGTACTCACCATTCAACTCAAAGGTGGAACATGCTTCTTCAATGCTCATTCCCTCAACTCAACCGGTCCACGGAGTTCAACAACTCCACTTGCTCCACTCCCTAAGACTCTCGACTAGGACCAAGGTGTGGTTCTTTACTTTATAATTGTACATTCCATTTATTTGATCTTGTGTTTTGTGTTCTTATTTTTCCTTTTTTCATATTTGAGTCTCATACATTCACTTATTTGTAGAAAAAATCCAAAAAAAATTGAAATTTTTGAAAAATACAAAAAGAAGCATGTTGTTTCATTTGCATTATAGGATTGAGTCTAGAAGCATATAGGATTGCATATGCATATGTGATTTTTGCATTATCAAAGTTCACACTTAGGATTAAGATCGTTGCCCTTAGGCATGGTTATTTGTTTCTTGAACATCTTTGAAAAAATGAAAAATCCATGTTTGGACATTTGCATCTTTCGAAATGTTTCTTCTACTTTTGTAAGAATTGCATGATTTTTGAAGCATCTATATGAACTTGGACTTAATTTGAATCTAATCTTCTCGCTTTGGGTGATTTGAATGCATTCTCATGATAGACTATAAGTCACATTCGGGTTTTCTTATCCATTTTACCACCCTTGTGCTAACCCGAGTGGTCATTCTCTCCTTTAGAGTGGTTCCCCTAACTTTAACCCTAGTCTTTCAAACCATTTGATAAATTTGATGAATGAAGCCTCTTGTTGATAATTCTATGATTTTGCAAAAATTTGAGAGTATCGGGAACGACAAAAGATTAGTTCTCGTTTTAGCTAGCAATGATTTTGCAAAAATTTAAGAGTATCGGGAACGACAAAGGATTAGTTCTCGTTTTAGCTAGCAATGGTAATTCTAGTGATAAGGATTGGAATGAAAGGCTTGGAAGGTTAGCTTAGGTATTGGTGTGAGTGTTGGGAAGAAAAGAAAAGAAAGGGTCAAAAGAAAAGCTTGATCATTGTTATGAAAAGAAGTCCCTAGGGAAACTAAGTGATAGACCAAAAATCTCTAAGTCTCCAGTATGAATAAGAAAAGAAAAATGAAGCTACCCTAAGATTGTACAAAGATATAAGTATAGGGAGCAAAAATAAAGCAAAGAAAAGAGATAGAAAAAGAGCTAAATATTGAACTAAAAGGTTTTCCCTAGGAGGCTAAAAAAGATACTGCTCATGAGGTTGAAGAATAAAAAGACCAAAGAGTCTAGTGATTTGGGGTTGAAAAGAGGATAAGAAAAATGTCAAAGGGTATATGCTAGGACATGTGTCATGAGATTGGATATAATAACGAGAGTTGAGCTTTGTATGTACCATTTGTTCCCTTTCTTAGATGGATTTTTCATTTGACTAGCATTCCTATGTTTTGAGAGAAACTACCCAAAGAAAAACTCTTTCGAAGCCACCTCAAAACGCTTTCACCCAAAACCGATTGAGAATGATTTGATTTCCCTTTGCGAGACCGCACTAAACACCTTAATAAATGTTAAAGAGATGTCTTCGATTTGATTGTGAGGTTTTACTTGAGTTTAGGGGTTGCATTAGAAATTTGTAGTGAGATGAGCATGAAGAAGTACTAAAGAGTAAGATGTTTGTTCTTGCACCGCTTAACTTGCTTTGAGGATAATGCGTTTAATCCTTCATTTGGTACTTTTTGGCTTTGAATCCTCGTTTTCTCACTTTTTTCTCGGTTTATTTATTATTGTTTGCTTGAGGACAAGCAAGAGATAAGTTTGGGGAAGTTAATATATTGTGTTTTTAGTGTTTTCAAGCATTTTTAGCATTAGTTTTATGCATTTATATTGCATGTCTACGACTTTATTTGCATTTTGGCATATGTTTCTTTCTTGTAGGTTTTGGAATCAAAGTGCTCAACAAATGGAGCAATTGGAGCTAAATGAATCAAAATGGGAGCTCTTGATGATGGACAGAGCTCCAGTGGGAAGGTGGCGCAGTCTTGACAAACCGTGAGCTTCTAGCGGTCACCAGCTAGCGGGGAGACTACACCGTGGAAGCTTAGCGGCTGGAGCTAGTGGGCAAACCACACCGGTGGAAACTTGGGAAAAGCACTCAGAAGAACTAGCGGGCAACTTCATCGGCCAGCCACAACCGCGAGTATTCAACGGCCAGAGGTAGCGGCCAAAGCACACCGCGAGTCTTGAGTGGGTAGAGCTAACAGGAGAAGATGACCGCTGGAAAACCTTCAAAAGATACCGGAGCTTCTAGTGGCCAATATGGGGCGGGTGAAATAGAACGCTAAAGTTGATCGGCGAAGCTCAGCGGGAGGAAGCCGCGTCCGTAGTGTGACCGCTGGACCGGACGAAATCCTCCAATTTTGATGATAAACCGAGTCCAATCTGATTTTGATGTGGGTTTGACTTGGTTTAAGTTGGGTTGACCAAAAAATTAGCTTCTCTTCTTTTTTACTATATATTCTACTAAGTGTAATTAGGTTTTATCATGCTTGATAGGTGTTCTTAATGCTAGATTAGGCAAAAAATTGGTAATCTATAGCTTAAGTATTTTCATACCCACAATGTTTTTCTTAAAATACTTGAACCATAATATCAAAGTACTTAATATTTTTAGCCTATGAAAATAGTTGATTAGCATGCTTGGTGGTTAATTAGGCTCGTTATTAGTGCTTGTTGATCATCTCGGTAGCTAACAATAGTTATTGATTATCGGAAAATTGGCAAATGGATTAGTGCCACGAAATTGGATTAGTATAGATTATTTTTCTAAGACTGATGGCTTAGTTCTAAGAGGTAGAATCAAGCTCCACTAGTTAAAAGTTTATCGCCATATGCATCTATCATTTTCCGAAAGTTCGTTTTCCTCTATTTTAATTTTCAAACTGTTTTTTTTTATTTTCCGCTTTGCTTTCATTTGAATTAGGTTTCGAAAAGAACAAACCCTTATCATTTGCTTAGATTGAAAGTAAAATCCATAGTTCTAGTGATTTAAACTCGTTTCCTTGTGAGATCGATACCTTTTGTGCTACAACGTGCAAAAGGTTATTTGATAACCTTGGTGTAAAAACCTAACTATCAATTTTAAATAATAACTATAGTAAGCCCCCAACTCTTTTTAATCGGGCTACCATTTTCATTGTACCAACTCTACTGAAATCTAAGATCTCGAACTTCCTAATTTTCACAAAAATAAAAATAAAATAAAGAAAAAACAAAATAGGCACTGAATTGTCTCTCTAACCTTCACCTATGTTGCATTTTATTTGAGACAAATGTTTTTGTGGATTAATCTCTATGATTTATGAAAAGTCCGGACTATCAGCCTGAGGAGTTAAACCCTGCGGCTCTGACTCCTCAGACACAACACACAACCGCAAGGCACTCACCATGCCCACTAGGGTCTCTACATCCCTCTCTATGTCTGAAATTACCCACCTCCTGCTCAAGGCATCAGCAACGAGATTAGCTTTTCCAGAATGGTAAGCAATCTCCAGATCGCAATACGCAACCAACTCCATCAGCGACTCTGTCTCAGATTCAGCTCGGGCTGAGTAAATATGTATTTCAGACTTTTTTGGTCTGTAAACACTTGAACCTTCCCGCCATACAAGTATGATCTCAAAATCTTTAGTGCAAATACCACGGCTGCCATTTCCAAATCATGAGTAGGGTAATTGCACTCATGCTTTCTCAACTGTCGCAAAGCATAAGCGATCACCCTCCCCTGCTGCATAAGTACACAACCGAGTCCCAGCCTGGACGCATCTGTGTACAGAACATACGGCTTATATGGCTCTGGAAAAGCTAACACATGCGTGCTAACCAACATCTCCTTGAGCTTCATAAAGCTCTCCTCACACTGCGGCGACCACACAAAAGGAACGTCCTTTCTTGTTAGCTTAGTCATGGACTGAGCCATGCTGGCAAAACCCTTGACGAACCTCCTGTAGTAACCAGCCAACCCAAGGAAACTTCAGATCTCCGTCGCATTCCTCGATCTCAGCCACTCCACAATAGCATGAATCTTTTCTGGATCCACTGAAACCCCACTCCCCGAAACAACATGGCCCAGAAAACCAATCTCCCGCTGCCAAATACTACACTTGCTCAGCTTAGCAAACAACTGCTACTCTTGTAACATGGCCACTCAAAAACAACTCGGCCTCTATGATAATCGAGATGAGCCTTAAACTTTTCAAGTCAGTCTATACCCAAAATGATGTCATAGAACTCCAACGGACACACAATCAAATCGGTCGGCATCAACTCCCCAATGATGAGAATGTCAACGCCCTCAGCACAACCTTGAGTCATCAGCAAACGACCCCTAACAACTCTCACGACTCCCGAATGATCACCAGAAAACACATGGATCCCATTCTCAGACACCCATCCTACTGTAATGAAACTGTGAGATGCTCTGGAGTCAAACAACACATGAGACTCTACCCCAACTACGCGTAAGGTCCCTACGCAAATAATTAACTAAGACACCAAACTCGTCCGAAGTTAAAACCGCACCTTCCCTCCATGCCAACACGCTCTCCCACCAGGTATGGCGTCATCTGCGAGATAATGAATCGCCAAATCGACCCGGTACTCCTCAGGGCCTCTGACAGAATGGAAGTTCCTCTCAAGCCCTGACCTCCAATCATCTACCACAACCGGCTTGGCACCACCAGCAAGTACTTGGTGCCTAACCTCTACATGTGCTCCATCACTCTGAGATAGGATGGAACAACCGGCTAAGCCACAACATCCGAAACCTCCAAAACAACTCCTCCTTGCACGATATTAGCTCTCTGTGGTGCCACCGGAGTAGGAGCCAGTACCGCAGCCGCTAACCGCTCCAAAACTTGAGCCAGCAGCCCAAGTATAGCCCCCATTGGGTTTTGATCTGCCACCTGGGGAGCTACTCCATGTGCCAGCACAGCGTTGCCAACAGCAAAATCAGCCTGATCATCCCCAATAAGGTGCTCAAATCCCACCTGCTCCACTGTGACACTCTGCGCCACGCTCTCCTTAGGAACTTCATCCGCCCTACCAACTCTGCCTGGATAAACACCCCTTAGCCAAAAATTACTAATCTTTACTACAAAATTAGCAAATCAACAACACAACATCGAAGTCTTACCGTGAAACCATTACCGGTTGGAAATGATGACATACCCCGAAACCCCACAACAAGAGAAATAACTTTACGGCTAACAAATATCGAATAACACTCGATTCATAACAGACAACCATTTCAGCACAGCATAAAATCTAACAGTCCTAGAAACAACTCTGCTCTGATACCAAATTGAAACGCCCCAACCCATTTTTTATTTTTAATATTCCCATAAATACTAAAAAAAAAACCAGCGGCGAAAATCAATTAAATAACTCAACCATAAAACAGCATTCGGCGATTTATTATAACTCAATAAATTCGCAACTGTAATAACTAAGAACCTAACGGTTTACGGAAATTCAACAATAACCAACAGACAGCAGTAAATTAATAAAGAAGAACCCTCCCGGTATGTCATCTCATCCCGCAGCCGCATTTCCACGAGCTCCAACTATCAATCCTTATCTTTCTCTTTACATGCGTCATTACGAATAGACACAATCAGTATTTAATAAATACTAAGGAGGCGATCAACCCGTCAACTAGGTTAATAATAGACAGGCGACTACAAATATATTTTATGGTATAATAATATACTCGGGATTCAACAAGCAGCAAAAACAGCAATTTATTACATTATTTTCACACCAAAATAATTAAATAAAATCAACCAAATCAACGTTTAAATAAAATCAACCATTCAACAATTAAATAATTTTTATACCAAATTAATTAATTAAAATCTACCCAATCAACATTTAAATAAAATCCACCAATCAGCAATTAAATTATTTTTACACCAAAATAATTAATTAAAACAACCAAATCAACATTAAAATAAAATCAACCAAGCAGCAATTAAATTATTTTTACACCAAAATAATTTATTAAAATCAAAATAACAATAATTTATTTACGGCAATTGAATTCAGCAACTTCTGGAATTTAATTAACATACAAACAATTTTTAACGATACAGCAAATACCGAAAATCACGGAAATAAATCCTACGGAAAAATTAGACCGGAAAACTCCGTAAGTCCAGTCCGACCACGGTACTGCACTCACCTTAGCCAAAAACCAAAACTTCCGCGACAATTTCCTGCAACCTCAGGAACTTTTTCTTTCCGAGAAACTTTCATTTTCGGGAAACTTTCCTTTTCAGGAAACTTTGCTTTTCGGAAAACTTTTATTTTCGGCTTCTCTCTTTTCTGCACTTTTCGTTGATAGACTTTCCTAAAATAGAAACTTTCTCCTATTAGAAACTTTCCAATAAAATAGGAACGTTACTAAAATAGAAATTAGGGTTAAGTGAAGAAACTAGGGTTTTCAGGAATTATGTATCTACCGCCATCTTTTTAAAACTCCGATTCCGACCACATTTTACATCAGAATCCTAATCGGCCAATGTTTCTGGAAAGTTGACATCTGGAGCTTTCCAGTGATATGTAGATCGTCTTCTAACTCTTTACGTTTCACCGATAAACTCCTCTTGAAGTTGGGCGGTGGTGGAATCCGATCTGCAAAGATCTGCCTCAAAAGAACGGCCATAACTTTCTGACCATAGCCCCGAATTGACTTTGTTTGCTCCTTTGTTTTTCCTTTCTCCCATAACTGGTCGGATATGTTTTTTCCTTCTTCTTCTCTTCTTTGTTTCTCCTAGGAGGCGATGGTTTGTAGAGTAGAAGAAAGTTGCAGCGTTTAGGGTTTTAAATAACCAACTTCTCCAAAAATTGTAGCTAAGTCCTCTGACTTTCTGATCTTGTAAAGCAGCTCCATAACTTCTGATCTTATCAAATTAACCCCAATACAACTTCCTGATCTAATAGAAACAACCCCAAACTTTTAAATTCTCTTTTAACACCCCAAATTTTTATTTGATTTAATTAAAATCTATAAAACTCAACTCCTTAATCCAAAATAAAAAGAAGAAATAAATTTAACTTTCCGTTCTCGGGACACGGATGTTATAATTTATACCTTTGATAGTTGGCTAGCTTTTGAAGTATGTCTACCTTATTTACTCTCTACTTATAGGATTCTATTTACTTCATGTTGTACCTATTCTGCTAATATCTGGCTCGTGTTACAAAGATTATATATTTCTGATTCTATAATATAAATACTAAAAATGTAAGCTTCATCAGGACACGACTTGTGGGAACAAGGAGTAATTTTTCTGTTTCAGAAGTGCTGCATCAAGGAAACTAGAAGATGACGTGGATCTAAGTTGACTTGGATTTGGTGGCTTATACTTGATGACGTGGATTAGTTAGCAGCTTCTAGATGCTCGAGATATAAAAGATCGAGAAGTTTGGAAAGTGAAGATATGCATAGGATACCTTGAATATTTGGAGGCTTCCGAATCAAGTCACGGTAACCTCGAATCAGACTTTTTCCTTAAGTATAAATAGGAGTCAAGGTCTCTAAGTTTAGGTTAGCCATCGTGAGAATTGTAAAAGTAGAGCGTAAGCTTTACGAGATTGAGAGATTAGTATGTTACACTATTACGAGATTAGAAATCATATGTATTAGATTAAGAAGGGCAGTTCTTAAGCTTTATAAAACCATCAAAAGTGTGTAATCATCTTGAGAGATTTCTAATAAGGATTGAAACAGAGTGTTTCATGGTTCAACAATTGTTCTCGTGTTATTGAGGTTCATAGATCATTTCAATTGGTATCAGGGCATGCATCTGAACTGAGTTGTTTGTACTCAACAACAGGTGAAGATCTTCTGATAGAGGATGGACTCAACACGAGAGCTAATGGTGGTTCAAAAGTAAATCATGCTAGAAGACACAAACTATGTTCATTGGAAGGTAAAGATGTGATATGTTATTTGAAGTATCAATGAGGATGCATGGACGGCTGTCGAGTATGGCTGGAAAGAACATGTGGCTAAGAGTGAAGCTGGTAAAGATGTGCCAAAGCCAAAAGAACTATGGACTGGCGAAGAAAAAATGCTATCGAAGATGAACTCATAGGCTATATCGGCGATCTATAATTCTCTCAACAATGATCAGTTTTAGCAGGTTCAAGATTGTAGCAATGCTAAGGAAGCTTGGGATACGTTGCAACTATATTACGAAGGTACTACCAATGTCAGAAGAAGTCAATTGGATGCTCTTTCATCTAAGTTTGAGAATCTGTGTATGGAAGAAGATTGTAACGCCCGTGTTCCGGAAAACGGAAATTTGAGTTTTATGTCAGGATTGAAAAGTGGAGGTGGATTAATTTTAATGTTGGTTCAGGAGACTGGGTTGCGGTTTATTATTAAACCAAGAGAGGAATTGATTAATTTTAGTAATTATAATTCCTGGTTTAATTTAAGTGGACCAAAAATAAACCTAAGCCTATTTAAAGCCTAAAAATCGCATAAGCCCTAGTTCTTTCTCATAATTTTCGTGGCCACCTTCAAAGAGAGAAAGAGAGA
>VBRH01001025.1:13913-38799 GCA_014578085.1 Cardamine resedifolia | reverse complement strand
TGTGATGTTGTAGTCAATCCTTAAATCTAGATGTACCATTTTGCGGATGTTAATTTGAGTTGTTATTCTAAAAGTTATTCGTGTTTTCGTGAAGTGCTCTGTTTAAGACGCGATCTGGACCCACGGGGATTCAAAGGGAGATCGTGAGTTCATATGTGGTCTGATCATCACGAAACTTTGAGGGTAGCTTTAGGACATCTAAGGGGTGATTTTAAACGGTGCGATTCAAAAGTGGACGGTTAGATTTCAATTCGTGATCCTATCCTTCAGGTTGTGCGTTCTGTCATTTTTCTAGATTTTTCCAGTTTAGGTTGAAGGTTATTTTGTTGTGGTTGGTTGTAGGGTCAGTAAGAAAGGTTACGGTTGTATTGTGGTGCCCTTTAAGAAACCCTCGAAATTCCTGAAAAGGAAGATTTCTTAAAAAGGAAAATATCATCAAGGAAATTGTCGTGAGCAAAGGTGAGTGCATGACTGTAGGATTAATTCAGGAATAGTGAGTAGATTAATATATTTTTTTGTGTAGACCATTGGATGAGAGTCATGACATGTTATTGATTGGATACTGGTATGATTTACATATTTTTGGTACTGCATTATTTTCGTGTTTTATATCCATGTTTGTACGGGAGGATTGCTCCACTCACTGTTTGATTTTCCAAACGCTGATGCATCACTGTTGTCGATGCAGGTGCAGGAAAAGCGTGTTCATGGTATCATGGCGAGGAAGAAGGGATGATCTTGACTCGCTTGGTTTGTTGAGTGATTCTATTTATTAATACTGGAAATGTTTAGTTTATGGTTTTTAGGATTAAAAATCATAAGAAATAAATTGGTGAATTTATTGGTATATTTTCGGGTTAATATTAGGATTTGTGTAGTAATTTAATTAATTATTATTCATGAGGAATTGAATTTTTAATTGATTGAATTGGAGTAATTAATAGTATGAGATATTAATTTTGTGGCATTTGTGCAAAAAAAAAAAAAATGGGTGCGGTCGTTTCAAAGATGAACTATTGACTGTGTTCAGTGCGAAGATAAGTGCCATCGCAAGCGATGCCAATGTTCTTGGAAAGAAGTATAAGGACAAGAAGTTGGTGAAAATATTTATGAGGTGTCTTCCAAGGAAATTTGAGTCACATTTGTCTGCAATGAATGTGGCTTTAAACACAAATACTATGAGTTTTGGTGAAGTTGTAGGGATGATCAAGGCTCATGAGATGGAAGTGGAACGAAGAACTCCTAGTGTTCAGAATGTTACTGCTTTGGTTACTTCAGAAGACAAAATCAAAATTCAGCAACTAGAGAGTACCATGAGCTTAATGGTGAATAAATTTGATATAACAATGAGAATGTTTGATTGTGGTAGTAGAAGACCCTTTGTGAATAATCAATCGGCAGGACCTGATAAATCTACACACATATCAAATCAAAAGTGTAATGAATGTCAAGGTATTGGTCACTTTAAATTTGATTGTCCCACAATAAAGAAGAGATAAGTTTAGTGTTTTAGATGTAAGGGGTTTGGTCACTCAAAAATCGATTGTATGGGTGAAAAGGGAGAAAGGATAAAACATACGTTAGTTGGAGTGATAGTGAATCGGAAAGTGAATACGAAACCAAAATTTTCACTGGTTATGTTGCATTTCTAGTCATAATTCAGGAGGAGGATGATTCATCAGAGAGTGAAAGCAATATTAAAGGAGAAAAAGATGCTGAATCTTCAAAAATTAAACAAGTTGTGGTTAAATCTGAGAGTGATTTAGAAGAAGACGAAGAACCAGTAGATCTTGATAAAGAGTTCTGGGTCTTGTATGAGAGTTGGAGGAAGATCAACCAAGAGAACGCGCAACCGATAAATGAGAAGATTTTGTTGAAAACCATGAATGATAGATTGAAGGAAGAACTTGGATCTGAGAGGGAGAAAAGCAAGACGCTTGAACAAGAGCTTACCGAAAACAAGTATGGATAACCAGATCTTTATCAAAAACAGGTTGTTGCTTACACTTCAATGAGCTTAGTTGAGAATCAACCATGGTATTTTGATAGTGGATGTTCCAGACATATGACTGGTAATCAATCTTTTGGAGATTACACTAAGGTGAAGGAAAGCAAAGTGATTTTTGGTGGAGGTGAAAAAGGAAAAATCAAAGGCAAAGGAAACCTCAAAAGATTGCATATACTACCAAAACAAGTGTATTCATTATCCAGTCACTCTACTAACAAAATCGTATCTTCCATAACATTTCACTGGTCTTTTTTGTTCATTATTCATATGTTATTCTGAGAATTAGTATTAAACTGATAACAAGAAGTCATGATGGCCTTAACAGGCTCAACCTGATTAAACCTTTGTGTATAAACTTCTTTAACTTTCTTTAAGAATTTAGACGAAAGAATTATGAGCAGAAATTAAAGATCAATTATAGCAAAGAAAGAATTAGGGTAGCAAAATAATATACAATTTTCACTTTATCCAAAAAAGAAAAAAAAAAGAAATAGTGCAGCTTTTATCAAAAAAAAGGAGAATATTAATCTGTCGGAAATCCATTAGGTTTTTCCCATGTTTGTCTATACTTACTCCGAAATTCCCGCAAAACCAAAACGTTTTAAACAAAAACCTATCCGATCTCCGTTGTTCGTATCAAACCAATAATATGTAAAACTTCCATATTGTGTAATTTGATATACAAGTTTTATCTTTTCAAATTTTCCGAAGTGGGGTTAATTGTTTAATTCCTTTTTTCTCGTTGGACTTGAAAGAGGTTTAAAGCCTTAGCCGTGTATATCAATAAAGTTTGAAACCGAAGAAGGGCAAAGAGAGCCAAAGTCGTCTTCCTTCGTCTATAGCCAAAAAAACTAAAGCGTTTAATCATAGCGAACTTGGCATGAAAAAACTGAAGCAGAACATCTCAGAGGATCACCGAAGAGTTTGATAACACTCATCTATATATGTTTTGTTGGACTGACTGGATTAGGTGAAATCGTTTTGTCCCCCTATTTTCTTTTCAAACCTTCTTACCTCTTTATAGAATATGTAGAGACACCTATGCAAGTGATTAGAACATCATAAACTCGATACTCATTTTTTTTCTTTTTGTAGCTCTATTTCTTCAAATTACTATTTATCTGTTCCTGTATATAACATAAGATGAAGCATGAGCTTATCTCGAGTTTAGACAAAGGAGAAATCTTGTCTAGGGGAGAAGAAAAATTAAAATTTTGCAAAGCTTAAATTATCAGCATGTTCCTCCCTAATGCATAAAGGAGCAATAAGAAGCATCTCACAAAGGAAGGCACACTCATTTCAAATGTTCACGAGTGTGAGTGTCCTATCTTTTGATTATCACAAAGCTTGATTCTTGCTTTCACGTTCTGGTACACTCCTAGATAAACTTTGGGACTTGTTGGCTCTTGAGAGCATGTAGATGTGAAGATTACTCTTAGTGAATCAACACGGGTGAAAGCCTCTCAAAATGAGAAATAGCTAACGTAGTTGGAACAACAAGTTCAGTGTTCTCACAGCTCTTCACAACAAGTTGATCAGAACACTGTGCATTCAACTCCGGACTCAGTCATTGTGTTGGCCTTTGATGCAAAAGAGGCAAAAAGTTGTGTGTGCTCTAATTTCTGATTTGGAGTATTTATGGTGTTAACAATGAGGTATGCGATTTGGGCATGTAACTTTAAGGCATCTGCAAATTCTGTATAACTTTAGAATTTCTCTATACCCTAACCTGAGCTATAGAGTGCTCAGTTTCCAAAGAGAGATTCAGCTGGAATCATGTAAGATTTTCGAATATAAGCCAAAGGAGCTTATGGTGCGGTGGGCGTGGAAAGAAGATATGGAGATCATGTGTTGGAAACCTCACTTGGCTCTAACAACAACATTGATGTATCTATGTTGCTGGACATTGTCACTTGGATTGAAAGTGAGTGTGTTATTCCTAATTTACTTACCCTCGGTTTTTAGTTGAATTGTGGCACTCAAGCAATGGGAGAGTATGGTCTTCCTAATGCTCAGCCTCAGGAAAGGTTCAAGGGGAGATAAAGTTTATGGGGGAATTTTATGTTGGTTTCTCATAGGACAATGATTTTGGTTTCATTTTGGAATGTTTACGTTTTTTTTTAAATCATTTTGTCTAGTCTTGGATCACTTACACTATGTTGGGATAAATTATGCTTGTTTGGAGTTTGGATGTTTGATGTTTTGACAGGGAATGCTTGAAGTGACAAATTCAATGAAAAAGGGAGAGATTGAAAGTGTAAACTTAATCAGGACACGACTTGTGGGAACAAGGATCAATTTGTCTGTTTCAGAAGCACTGCATCAAGGCACCTAGAAGATGATGTGGATTGAAGCTGACTTGGATTTGGTGGCTTGTACTTGCTGACATGGATTAGTTAGCAGCTTGTAGATGTTTGAGATACAAAGGATTGAGCAGTTTGGAAAGTGAAGATATGCAAAAGGATATCTTGAAGATTTGGAGGCTTCTTAATCAAGTCACGATAACCTAGAATCAGACTTGATCTTTGAGTATAAATAAGAGTCAAGGTCTGTGAGTTTAGGTTAGCCGTCGTGAGAATTGTAAAAGAAGAGCATGAGCTTTACGAGATTGAGAGAGTAGGTTATTACTCTATTACGGGATTGTAAACCATAGATCTTAGATTAAGAATGGTAGTTCTTAAGCTTTGTAAAACCATCAAGAGCGTGTAATCATCTTGAGAGATTTCTAATAAAGATTGAAACATAGTGTTTCGTGTTTTAACAAATTTTCTCGTGTTATTGAGGTTCATAGGTAATTTCAAATACTATCGTGCCACATTGAATGTGCATCGAGACATCCTCGTTTTTACATGTTTAATAAAAGCATATGCATGTTTCGAGTCGAATGTATATTCGTGTTATTTATAAGATTAAAGTGCCAATAAAGCAAAGAAACGCAAAATTGCTATAAAGAGCGATTTGAGATATTTAGATTGGTATCTATTAGTCGGAAGCTTAATTTAGATGAAAGCCTAACCAATGGACCCGTCGTTAGAAATGTTAAAAGTTCAAGGATTGCTCCCTAGTTGGAAAGATGGAGGTTATTTTGAACTAGGGAATTCTTGAGGTCCTACCAAAAAGGATCGCTCCCTAGTTGGGAAGATGGAGAATGCTCCTCGAAACGAAAACTATGGTTCTTGGCATAGAACTTACTTTAAAAACTATGCTTTTATTTTATCAGTCTTATAATTCAATATATGTAATTCAATATATGTAATATCCGGCTATATGATTAATGTTTTACGTAGTTGATAACTAGGTTTTTGCAAACCGGGTCTATCAAATCAACCCTATGGTACGTTGGAGGACAAAGGGTATCGATCCACGGAGACTAAGGATCGCAATACTAGAGATGCAGGATTCTAAACTAAGGTAGAGCAAATAGTGTTTTGGTTTTTGTAAATAAGAAGACATGAAAACAAGTGAAATGCAAAAAGAGGAATGATATAAAACATTGGACCATGGGCTTTACTATCATAGGAGTGGATTGACAATCAAACAATGATGCAAGATATTGAATTAATCATCTTAGAACATGAAATTTACAACTATGACTAATCCACTCTCGTGGCCCTAATTACTTCACTAATTATCCATCATCAATTACTCTCGTTAGCAATCAAATAATCAATGAGCATAAATAAACAACTCCAATAAGTTTACTAAACACATAATCATCAACTCTCGTTTGATAGGTATGTAAAGCTCATAAAAAGTTATGTTCAAGCATTTCATCAAACACCTTGTGGGCGTGGAAATGCCTAAGCTCTAGTATGGCGTGGTCATGCAGAGTATGGCAGATCATTTTTGGCAGTCAAAGGGGCGTCAGGATGAACATCAGAGACTTCTGAGCTTAAATGCAGTGCGGCCTGGTGTAGCGGTCTTCACTAAATGGGTCTTATATCTTTAACCCCTCATCTAAATCACTCGAGACCACCTTCATTGGAAAGCTAGCTCAATTTCCTATAATGTTAATCAAGGGTTCTGGAGCTAAATTTCTACGGAAGGCCTTCATTTGATTCGATTTTTCATACACTTTGGACTGGTTCTGCTCGTGCATGTTCTGGCGGTGGTGTGTGGCGGAGGGGGCCGCTACTGGTGTCATTCTTCTTCAAAAATCATATTTTCTTTGCTCATCTTGCCTAAAATCACCTCATACAAGCTCCAAGCTTCCCATACACCTAAAGAGACACAAAACTATGCAAAATGCGACATATGCAATCTAGGACTCTAAAATGAAAGATCGTGTTAATGCAAGACACAAATGCATATACATATGCCTAAGTGTTGTGAAATGGAACAATATGTGATGGAAAAGAAAGTTAAAATCATGCAAAAATCATACATATCAGTAGTGTAAATCTTCACTGATTTGTTTAATACGATGATTCAGATTGATGTGTGGTCATTAAATTATATTATTCTTAGTATTATGATACAACCCAAGAAACCTCAAACTAATTCGAGATACATATAGTGGGGTTTTCTAGTAATATACATTCAGGACATTTGTATATGAATTATAGGTTGGTTTTATTTTAAAAGATGAAGGTAGATTAAAGAGTGTGGTGATAAATATTGATTGCCTATGGACATCACCATACTGAAGATTGATCCAAAGACTTTATTTTCATCTGCAAAGCTTGATATGTCTGGTATACTTTTTTTTGAGCACTGTATTACTGCAATGGGCGTTGCATTCGTCTCTAAGCCACAGTTTCGATTGAGATTTTTGGATAAGTAAATACATACCATGCAATATATTTATTTCATTTGATAATTTTTCATACGACTCATCATTACTTGAATTTTCGGCTGTTAGTAGCACTGATCCTACAGTGATCAAGGGTGGCATGCCTAAAGAAAAAATTTCAACCAAAACTTTGCAATTATTCCGAAGAAGTAGTTTGGAATTTGATCGCTATGTTTACAAAGAATCTTTGAAAAAAGGGCATTACGGAACATGGGATACTCTCTGGACATGCGCTGATACACTGTTTCTCCCGATACTTCACTTTATCCGAAATACAGAGTTACTTCATTAGTAAAAGGTTACTTAGTTGGGTAAAAGCCAAAATACTCTCTGATTTTGTTATGTCTCTACAAATCAAAGCTCCATCTTATCATGCCTATTCCAAAAAGAAAGAACAGCTGAGGAAAGCAGAGCACAAGAATGAAGGCAATGGATCAAAGCAAAGTGGGGATGCAAATCGAGGTATTGTTGCGGGTAAAAGTTATAGATTAACGATTTTGATGAATGGTTCATGGTTAGCTTCATCTATAACTATATTCTTATTTGAATTTTTCTATTATTATGATTTTTTTATTCATTATGTCTTTGTACTTTTTGTGTCCTAAAGGGACTCAGGTGAACCACTTGTGAATATAGATGGGAAATTATTGGCGTTAACGTTAAGAGGCGGTTAATTGCTTTTATAATCTTGTTTTTGGCGTCATGTGACTTAGTATGCAAATTTCTTGAGAACTTCAAGAAATAAAGGTATGTTAGTAATCTCATGAAAGAGTTAAGGAGATAAATGTAGTGTAGATTATACATGTGAGTTAAAAAAATATGTTGTACATATATTGTGCATATATAAACGGCAATTCACAAGTGGATTCATTAATTCTTCTTAATATAACATTATTTGAAAGTAAAGTTAAAAGTATTATGGAGTAAAAAAATATCTCTATATAAATTAATATAGCGAGTAAATAAATTTTCCTATGCATTTTGTGTAACCATCATTTGTTTGTTGGAATCGCATTTCCGGGAGTGAAATGAAAATTGCTTTCAACATTCTCACCGTTTAGGACGCCGTTGAACACGTCGTCCCACTTACAAAGTTAAAATCATCAATATGTTATGTAGATAATTTGATCAACAAAAAGATTTTCAAATGCGAGATCCTGCAAATTAGTGGCCACACCAACCTTCATAACTCATATATTGTGTTTTAGCATCATTTATCTTACATTTTCTCATTGATTTTTTGTGTTTGCATTGTATATATAGGTCTTTAGGTGCATGTTTGTATATATTTCTTGTTTTATAGATATTGGAGTGAGCTATGCAATAAGAGATATCATTTGGATGCAAATAAGAGAAATGATGATCAAGAATCATTCCAAAGTGTCTCAAAGATTGACTCATATGAAGTCTTTCCCTTGCCATTTAGCTCCAGTGCCTTTGATGAAAGTTATAGTAAATTTTGTTAGCTTTCCAATGGTGGTGGTCTCAAGTGATTTGAGTAAGCGGTTAAGGAGCTAAAACTATTCTAGTGATGAGCGGTATGTCCGAGCGGCCAGACGTGCCCGTTGGAGAAGTGACAAAACTAACGTATAATCCTAACGGAAAATCCCATCGATCAAGCCTCACCACGAGACTCCATCGGCCAATCCCATCGACCAAGCCTCGCCACAAGACTCCATCGGCCAATCCCATCGGCTAAGGCATACCCTGATGAACCGGCTCCGATTTTGCTCCATTTGATCTTAAATATGATCAATTCTGGTTTATTACAAGTTTGACTCAATTCAATTTATGTTGACTTGGTTTATTTAGCATACTTTTGCATTTACTATAAATACTTCTAAGTGTAATTAGGTTTTATCATGCTTTGTTCTAGATTTTCTCTCTTAGCCACTTAAGCTTTTGCTAAGAGTTTTGTATGGATTTATCTATTTTAAGTTATCAAATCTCTATTTCTTCTTAAATCTTTCTAATATTCATCTCTTAATTATGATTATGCATCAATCAAACCAATTGATTTGTGTTTTCATGATGATGAGTGAGTAGTCATTTTAGGACTTTTGGGAATGTTAGATCTATGGTGATTGATAGATAGTTAGTGGAGTTTAGGCTTGTAACTCTTAGATTTCATGCTTAATAGGTGTTCTTAATTCTAGATTAGGCAAGAAATTGTTAATCTAGAGCTTAAGTATTTTTATGCCCACAAGGTGTTTGTTAAAATGTTTAAACCAAATTATCAAAGTACTTATTATTCCTAGCCTATGAGAATAGTTGATTAGGATGTTTGGTGGTTAGTTAGGCTTGTTAGTCATGCTTATTGATCATCTCGGTAGCTAACGAAAGTTATTGATTACCGGAAGATTGATAAAGAGATTAGTGCCACGAAAGTGAATTAATCTAGATTAGTGTTCCTAGACAGATGGTTAGTTATAAGAGGTAGAATCAAGCTCCATTAGTTAGAAGTCAATCGCCCTGTGCATCTTTCATTTCCTAGAAGTTTTCCTTCCTTTATTAGATTTTCAAAACTGTTTTTACTTATTTCCCGTTTTCTTTGTTTTTATTTGAATTTGTTACAAATCAAAACCTTTTTTATTTGCTTAGATTGAATATGAAATCCGTAGTCTTAGTGTGCTAAAGCCATTTCTTTGTGGGATCGATATCTTTTGTGCCGCAACGGCCATAAAGTTATTTGATAACCTTGGTGTAAAATCCTAACTATCAACAGTAAAATTCGCAACTGATACTTATATATTCATCAAGAGTCAGTAGAGCGATATTTACATATTTATCAACTAATTAATACTTTTCTAAATTAGATTTTTAAATTTTTTGAAAATTATTAGTTAGTAAGGATTTTATTGTATAAACCTAGTTTTTTTTTTTCTGAGTTTGTTCTTTAGCAATTACTTGCGATCATCACTCTAAATAAAATAATTTAATGGCCGCACATTTGCATGATATCTGATCTATTATAAATTTTAAGTTGAGATCCAGTTAATCTTAAACCCTTTGTTTGTATGATTTGGACCTCATCAACAACAATTTATGTTGCTATCAAAACATTTAAAAAGTTTTAACCCTATTTCATAGAAAAATGCATACAAATACATATATGTATTTATTTTTGGTTCGAATACAAGACATAGATTTCGATGATATTATATAACTCGACAAATATTTCTTTAATTATTTATAGTCCAGATATATGACGATGCGCATTAGCAGGAATGGTCATATTGCTGTCATTGGCTATAGGAGAAGACAATTTGTAGTCATCGTCACCTTTACTTCTGATCGGCAATTCTTGGAGGCTATTTTTCTCAAGTATAGCTAGTCCTGATTCTTCATTGTCTTTTCCTTTTCCCCATACAACCATATACAGTCCCATTGCGATCACTGCCCCTCCAATTACACTGCAACATAAAGAAACATGAGGAATTAACAAGAACGTTTATTATGATACCTGTTCGATATGTTTTAATATAGACATACACATTGTTTTTTTCTATTTGTTAAATTGTAGGAGTCAAACTTTAGATATCTAGAATCAGATTTTAGATATTCCAATTTTTAAAAATTACTCTTTGTACCAAAAGAGAAACAAATTACAAAACTAATTTTCTTCTACTACCACTAAGTCATCAACCTTTAGTTGGTTTATAGAAAATAATTGCGATATATCAAAATTTATTTAACGTACCATCCGAAATGGATTTGTTCATGAAGAATAAAAGAAGCAAGGAGAGCTACAAGAATCATGCAGAGAGGGTTAAAGGCAGTGACAAAAACTGGCCCTCTCGTCTTCATAACCATCCCTTGCACGTAGTACGTTATCCCCGAACTTACTATTCCCTTCATTTAACAAAATTTGATTAATATAATTTTTTTATAAAATTTTGATTAATACTTTTTTCAAATGATTATAGATTATGCATAAAAATGATATATACTTACCGTATAAAGAGGTGCGAAAAGCCTTGCATCCCATCCAACTGCCCATCCGCTCGCGTGTGGCTCTACCACAAGCGCAACCGCGGTGCTTTGGACAGCCCCGGCCAAGCATATTAAGGCTGATAGGGAAAGATCGGCCGGATACGTCTTTATCGTTATTGACTGCGTATCAAATATACATTTGTTTCAAGTATTAAACGACGCCGTACAAACATTTTTCTAGTCAAGTTGATATGAAAACTATCTCAAGAACACACATAATTATCATTGGTTGGTAGTGTTAAATGATTTTATTTAGGATTTGATTTTAATAGATTTTGAGGTGCTTTTAAGTTATAAAAAAATACATAGGCTTTTAAGTTAAAAATAAAAAAATCCGGCGGTTAACTTTATTACTTCAAAATTACTGGATTGATTTTAAAATCCATTTGTTTAATTTTGATATTACTGAGTATTTTTAAATTTTATTGAATTTTTAAATCAATTGAAATTTATTTACCAAATAAAGTTACATTGATGTTCTAATATATATTAAAAAGTAGGGATTTCAGCTATATTATTAAAAGTATACAATGTTTTGCATTTTCTTTTCTTTCTTTTTTTTTGTCTAACTCGAAGATTCTACACAAATGTACCAAAGATTGGCCTAAAAAGTTATGTACGAAAATATTCTACTATTATAATATTTGGTTAGTGGATTGGTATGATTAAGTAGGATTTTATTTTTTGGTAAAGAATGATTATATAAGTACGATAAATAAATAACAATATAAGGATAGTACCTGCAAAACATAGAAACCAGACCAAGCAACACAACCAAGGAGTATCAACAAAGTTCCAGCAACCCAATGGTTATGGTCTTGTGAACTGTTGGTATGTCCATTTTGTTGATCCAAAGTCGGATTAGACCATGGTAAAGGAATAAGTGGACCTTTATACAATGTCATTACCAATGCCCCTCCAAGACCCACCAATGTCCCAATTATCTTTGCTTTGCTTCGTACCTCTGCTAAATTCACTTTCTCCATTCTGTCCATATATATACTTTTAATATATCACCATTTATCATATTCAAGCAGGTTTAGATAAGCTAATGTTTTGAAAACCGGACCAGACACTGACTCCGTATCAACACGGTTGGACGGATCAGTCCAACCGGTTTTTTGAATAAACTTTTAACCATAAATTACCTTAGAATCCAAGCGATTATGAATGTTACCGAAGGAAGAATGTTCATGATAGCAGATGTATATGTAGCTGATGTCATGTTCATCCCCAAGTAACCAAAACCCTGATCCAAGACTGGCCTACACACAGGCCGGGACGAAAAGTGTGTATTATATATATAAGGGTAATTGTGATCACTTTATCAAATATCATGCCTTTGTCTTCTATCTATTTATCTACAAAAACTTAAATGCTTCTGTTTTGAGATTTAAGATTGTGAAAAAGGGAAGCTTACTCTAAGAAACCAAGTGCCATTATTTTCCAGAAAACCGATAGTGTCATCTTTGGCCTCACTTTCCTACAAAATCAAAATCAAGTCCAAGAAAAAAAACACGAATAATCAATTTTAAACAACAACATGCTAATTAAGAAGATTATTATTATACTTGTTTAACATAGACTTACCTTTCAAAGAAGAGTGCAAAAGGTGCGAGGACAAGAGCAGCCACAGCATTACGATACACAATTACAACGTAACGGTTCTGGCCTTGGTTAAGAGTAGCCATAATAACAATATATGTTCCTGCTGCTCCAAATTGCAAAAAAATCATTAACAAATAAGGTCTACACTTTTGCATTACACCCTCCATGGTTAATTTTTTTCTTCTGTCAAAGTTATTGAAAGTTTTAATTTTTTTTCTGAATAGTTTAGAGGAAGCATAGGTGATAAGAAGAGTATGATGAAACAAGTCTTCTTATATAAAACTTCAAAAAGGTGAGTTAGAGTTTTGGATAAACATGAGACCATAGTTTTTTTTTCCTCCGATCGAGAGTCATGTAGATTAGTAAAAGAAAAAACTATAAAGTAGACATATACAGAATATGAATATCTATCAGACCACAACCAATAAGATACGTTATTGAGTAAAAGATAATAATTGCTGTTTTGGATGGGTATGGGATCATTCAAGCAAATTGTAAAGCAAACAATATCATATAGGCTCTGATGATTCTTTTGCTAACACTATTATCTTATTGCACACGTCATAGCTTTTATTTTCTTCTGTGCATTGCCCAACTTGAAAACATTCAAAACCGAAAAGCTACATGCCTAATGTAAGAGGTACGTGTATGTTTTGCTTAAGTGTCCGGAAAAATTGGCATGAGTACGAAGGTTTGAGCAAAGCCACATCACGAAACACGTGGGAATGACTTCGGATTTTGAGCAAAACCGCTGTTAGTTGTTCATGATTGTCGTTTTCTTTGTATTAAAAGCAGATAATATGTATGTGAGATTGGCGTTCTTGTAGTAAAGTAGCCTACTTTGTTTCATTTATTCTGATATATTGCGTGTTAAAATTATTAAAAAAGTCTTACTTCTAATCGATTATGTCTTGATTAGTGGTAGTGCGCGCGAGTTATACTCCACATGCTTTTTCTTTTCTTATTTAGAATGATTACAAATAAAGTATATTCACTAATACAAAACTTTAAAACACAACATAAATACATAATAATCAAAATATCATTGTTAGTCGTAACTTCCACCAAAAAAAAATTATTTCTTCACGTAATTGGTTACAAACAATAATTAACATCGCAACTTATAACATCTTTTCATTAACAAAAAAAAAAAAAAAACTTATAAAATCTTTTCTTAATTTTAAATTAAATAGTGATCTGTTCCTTACCAACCAGATTTTGACGGCTAGTGTCGATCGTTGAATGTAACTGACGTAGCTCCATGGATTTCAGCGTAAATTGACACTCCTAAAAGAGAGAACTACACATAAAAGCAAGGAAGATATTAAAACCTCATTAACAAGAAGGAAAAAACATTTTAAAAAAAAAATTACAACCTATATATGATAGCGACAAAAATTTCCTTCGCAAATATAGCCACGCTTTACGATGAAACAACAATGAATAATAAATAAGTTGTAAATCCATCAATAATTAGAATTTTAGTCAAGGGGTGATTTGGCTAATTTAACAGCTTTTTTTAACTTAAATAGGTATTTACCTGTATTATTTGCAGGTCTATTTTTATAAATTTGTTTAATATATTTTTGTGTTTATTCAATTTTATAAGTAGAAAGAGTATTAAGAAGGTTCATATTATAGTTACTTTGGGTTTTGACGTTTTCATACCTTCTACCTGTTTTCTTTTTGATAGCCTCTCTATTTAAAACAAAACAATGTTTTCTTTAGCTTAAGAATTAATCATGTCAAAAAACGATAGGGCTGATGCACACATCATGCAAAGTTTATATGTTACATAAAGAATGCACTTAGATAATTTATCTGCGACTTGTGAAGGTGAGAGTCTATTTTTAGCCATTTCCCCATAAGTTCACAATTGCTTCTATCTCTGCATGTCTTGTGGCCTTTTCAATTAGAAACATGATTTTGAGCAGAAATGTTGTGTCATATTTTTAACTCTTTTCATATTCTTTTAATAAATAGTTTTTCTAAATTTTATTATAGAAAGTATGTATATGTACTTTATTCAAAAAAAAATTATCATGCAATATTTTATTTCTTATTTTCCGTTTTATAGAATTTTGTTTTGTCATTATTTGAGTTTATTTTAATTTTTTATTTTCTTTTTAAATTCTAAATTTATATACATATGATTTTATTTTTATTTTTTTGCATTTAATTTTCTTTATTTTTTCAACTTAAATATATTTACATAGGCAATATTTTCTCTTCATTTATGTTGTTAGCTTGGTTCTTCATTTTTACAAATAGTAAATAAAATACTTTTCATTTTCTCTTTCTTTTAATTTTTATTTGTTTTAAAAAAATTTTAATTTTTTTTCCTGTTTTCCAACTACGAATATACATATACGTAATTTTTTTTATTATTTATTTTGTGAGTGATGGTCTTTTTCTTAAGCATCAGTTATTCATCTAACATTTTTATCTTTCTCTTTTTATTTGTAAATGATCATTCTGATAATTTTTCGTTTATATTTCTTTTAGTTTGTATTTGTTTTAAAATAATTTCCATCTACTTTTTGTTTTTCATTTTTTTTTCAAATATGAATATACATGTACATAAGATATGTTTATTTCTTTTGTTTGTGATGATATTTTCTTAAGTTATCACTTATTCATCTAACATTTTAATATTTTTAATTTTTCTCAAATTGATTTAGTACATTATTCTTTTTCCCAATTTTGATTATCATATGGAACGTTTTAACAAACACAACCGTTTTTAAATTTTAATTTATTGACGACAATGACTTTATAATTAAAAATAAAATCACATATTCATAAATAAATAAACTTAATTTATCGTTTGACATACTCATAACTTTGGATTTCTATTGTCGGTATGTAAACTCTTAAAAACTATAGAATATCTTAGTATACGTTAATTTTTATTTGTTTTGAAATTTTTCTAAATTTTTTTTTTCATTTTGAACTACAAACAGACATGTACATAATATAATTTTTTTTTTTCCGGTGATGGTATTTTATAAATAGACCTTAGTCTTCTCTTGTTGGAATGCAAACTCTTTTATGACTTTTCATTAACCTTACTATTCTTGGCACCAACTTGAACAAAAATGGCTCAATAGTTAAAAATAAAATAAAGAATAGCTCATTTTGATTTTACACACTTTTACATAGTAATACATGAGTTCAACGATTGTGCAACATCATTCAGAAGAATTTACTGGCATCATATGTTGTAACCATTTATTTATTAATTTTTTATGGCTCTAGGGTAGTCAAAAGAAGATTAGTTAAATATGAACATGATGGTTCTCGATATTCTTGGGTTTTTCTTTCTAAACTATCTAATAGGCTCATTTCAATAGGCTTCATCTATTTAAATTGATGAATTTTTCAGATTAGTCTTTTTTGCTTCATAAAACAGCTAAATCTCATAAAAAAACAAAAAAGTCTTGAGAATTTATTACACTTACAAAAATTATATAAAATATCTTAGCAAAAATATTAAATAAAACTACTAAAACCATAATACATGATTCACTTTAAAAAAATTTGGGCGTCTTCTTCCTTTTTAGGACATAATATTTTCCAATTTTTTTTAATCTTGATAAGATTTTGAATCTTAATATATTAAGTTATTGATTTTCTAATTTTTTAGAGACATGACCATAATGACAAATGACATTCTTTTGACATTATTAATTATGAAAACATTGTTGAATGTGTCTTTATTTTTTCCTTTTTCCATAAAGGCAGATGTTTTTCTCCTTCTTCTTCTTCCTCATTTTTTTAATGTGGGTCAACTGACACACCTTCCTTCTTCCTGGGTCCTCCCTTGGGGTTTATTCCTCCCTTGGGTGTACACCCCGTGAGTGTCCGTCATTCTTTGTACACTCGTGTGTGTACGAAGTATTCTGTACACACCCTTAATTTTCTTTGGAAGAGTATTTTTTCATCTTCACTTTTTGTAACCCATCCCTTAAATTTGGATTACGGTGTTAAAATTTAGTAAAAGCCAGCTAAGCCCAATTGCATATATTAATGAGAAAACATATATAAATAAATATTAGGATTTTATTTCTTTATTTTCGTGCCTCCTTATCAGAGAGATAGATCATGAGAAGAAGAGATGAAAGAGAAAAGAGAGGAAGAAGGAAAAGACATATCCGACCAGTTTCAATAGAAAGGAGAAACAAAGGAGAAAACGGATTCTTATTCATCTGATACTTCAGCGAGAGATACACGACATCAATAGCTATCCATAGCCGCAAGCGGATCCCAATTCGGCGCTATGGTCAGAAAGTTATTGCCGTTCGACTGAGGCAAATCCTTGAAATCGGATTCTGGCGTTGTCCAACTCCAAGAGCAGTTTCCCGGTGAATCATAAGGAGTTAGAAGCCGATCTACATATCAATAAAAAGCCCCAGATGTCAGCCTTCCATAACCACTGGACAATTTGGATTCTGATGTAAACGACGGCCGGAATCAGAGTTTTAAGAAGACGGTGGCAGATACCTAGTTTCTAGAAAACCCTAGTTTATTTAATTCAGAAACCCTAATTTATATTTTTGTTAGGAAAGTCCATCAATGGAAAATGCAGAAAAGGAAAGTTTTCCGAAAATGAAATTTTCCTGAAAAATAAAATTTTTCGTAAATGAAAGCTTCCTGAAGAAGAAAGCATGAGTCGTCTCCGTCATCTAGTGGCTAAGGTGAGGGCTAATCACGCAAACAATTACTTGTCTTAACCCTTCCATTGATAGTTTAGTACTAGAACGTGTATTGTCTCTTTGATTGAGTATGTGTCTTTCATGCTAAACCGGACATAGGTGATTTATATGATTTCACATATTAATTGATTTGTATATTGATGTGTAGTGTTGTGATATATATATATATATATATAGTAAGTCTATTAGGGGACTTGGGCGGGATACACAGTCAGGTGGACGGGGTTATAACCCAGAGTCATGCGTGAGGAGGGAACATGCGGTAAGTCGATATGCCGAGCTGTGTCCCTAAGATTGATAAATTGTCCAGTGGGAGGTGTGGCAGTGCACTATCCCCGAAAAAAAGTCTCTTCGAAGGGTGGGCGATCACTTAATTCGCATAGGACCATTGTTTGCTTTGTTTGGGTGCCTTAGGTGCCGTGTTTGCTACATGTTTAGGTCTCGAATCTCGTGGTTGTGGTTTGACTTATGTGTTGCCCCTAGAATCCCACACCTCGCTGAGTAACTCCCTTGTTACTCACCTCCTCCCCCTCTTCTCTTGCTGGTTAGTTAAGAAGGAAGTTTATTTTATTATTAGCTGGTGGATTTGAAATTAAAGGAAGTTTTGACAGGACCAAAAATTCAATACGTTGACCAGGGTGATGCTAAGATCCGGGTATCGCAACTTGGTAACAGAGCTCCATGTTATGTCAAACCGGTTGTTATCCGGGAGATAGTTCTGAAGGAGATTAGATTTTTTTTTGGGTATGTTATCTTAGAAGCTAGAGTGTTAGTGGACTTGGAGTAGTTAGTCTTGATAATCAATTGGCCACCTCCCAATAACGCTACTAAGGTCCGTAGTTTTCTTGGAGTCATAGATAGCAACTAGAAGTTTGTAGAAAAGTTTGCTAGTATGGCTACACTAGTTATTCAACTCACATAAAAGAAAGAACGTGAAATTCGAGTGGACAGAGAGTGTGAGAGTAGCTTCCAAAATTTGAGAGGGCATTAGACGGGACGGGTACCGTCATCAGATGTAAATCAAAGTTTAACTGCATTGAGTAAACCCGTGGATATCTGGGACCATCAAGAAACATAAATCTGAGATAATTAGGCCAGTCTTGATATGTTGGAAACGAGACTGGATCAAATAAGAGAACCTTAAGATATAGAAGTTCTCTGGAGATGTAGTTCCTTAAATGGAAGTTTTAGTGGTCTATAATAGGATATGGAAACCCTAAGACCCATAAAAGAAAATAGACTAGTTCCAGAATTGGTATATGAGTTGGAAAAGGAAAGTAAGCTCAAATGAGAAAAGTTATCCCATTAAGAATCGGGTGTTACCGCAAGTTCAAATATATTACTTAGGAGAATGACACTCCAATTTGGATTGGAAACTAAGTGGGGAATAAACAGACCCGTGAATTCGAGGATGAATTCATTTCTAAGTGGGGGAGAATTGTAACACCCCGATCCCGTAAATTTGGATTACGGTGTTAAAGCTTAGTAAAAGTCCGCTAAGCCCAATTGCATATATTAATGAGAAAACATATATAAAGAAATATTAGAGTTTTATTTCTTTATTTTCGTGCCTCCTTATCAGAGAGAGATCATGAGAAGAAGAGAGAAAAGAGAAAAGAGAAAAGAGAGAAACAGAGGAAGAAGGAAAAGACAAATCTGACCAGTTCTGGGAGAAAGAAGAAACAAAGGAGCAAACGGATTCCTATTCATCTGATACCTTAGGAAGAAATACACGACATCAATGGATATCCATAGCCGCAAGCTGATCCCAATTCGGGGTTAAGGTCAGAAAGTTATGACCATTCTACTGAAGCGGATCCTTGCAGATTGGATTCTTCCACCGCGCAACTTCAAGAGCAGTTCACGGTGAACCGTAAGGTGTTAGAAGACGATATACATATCAATAAAAAGCGCCATATGTCAGCTTTATAGAGTCACTGGCCGATTTGGATTCCGATCTAAAAGCCGGCCGGAATCGGAGTTTTAAAAAGATAAGACAGAGACTTAGTTTTAGGAAAACCCTAGTTTCTTTAATTCAGAAACCCTAATTTATATTTTTGGAACTTTCCTATTTTGGAAAGTTTCTAATATGGGAAAGTTTCTATAAGTAGGAAAGTTCCAAAAATATAAATTAGAGTTTCTGAATTAAAAAAATTAGGGTTTTTCTGAAACTAGGTCTTTGTCACCGTCTTCTTAAAATTCCGATTACGGTCGGTTTTTACATCGGAATCCGAATCGGTTAGTGGCTCTGGAAAGCTGACATTTGCTTTTCATTGATATGGAGTATATCGTCTTCTAACTCTTTACGGTTCATCGGGAAACTGCTCTTCAAGTTAGACGGTGGCAGAATCCGATCTTCAAAGATCCGCCTCAGTAGAACGACCATAACTTTATGACCATAGTCCTGAATTGGGATCCGCTTGCGGTTATGGATAGATATTGATGTCTTTTATTTCTCTTTCTGAAGTATCAGATGAATAGGAATCTGTTTGTTCATTCGTTTCTTCTTTCTCCCAGAACTGGTCGGATATGTCTTTTCTTCTCTTTCTATTTTTCTTTCTTTTCTTTCTTGATCTCTCTCATAAGGAGGCATGAAAATAAAGACATAAAATCATAATATTTCTTTATATATGTTTTCTCATTAATATATGCAATTAGACTTAGCGGGTTTTTACTAAGTTTTAACACTATAATCCAAATTTACGGGATCGGGGTGTTACACTTTCTCTACTACATAATATCGATCTATATTAGAGAAACATTGAAAAATTAGTAAAATTTTTCCATTTTGCCAATTTTCTATAGTAAATTGTTCACTTAGCAAATTACTTCACCAAAAACTGTCCATTTATCAAATTAACTCTTGATTTAAAGTGTTTTCATAAAACAAATTATGTATACCAATTAATCTATTCAACTTTTATGTTATAAACTTTCGAAGTAATAAATTTATCATCTATTATTTCGAAATTTTATAACATAAAGTTGAATAGATTAATGGTATACATAATTTTTTTTTTTTTAGTTATTTGGGAAAGCGATAAGTTCGCTGGTAAGTATGTCATAAAGTTGGTTACTAGTTGACAGTAATCACTAATTTATTCTGTAATTTAGTGCAATGTTTGATTAGTAGTTAAGTTAATCCAAAAAATAAATATTTTAAGGTTTTTATGCATACAATCTGCACGTGTGTATTTTTAAAAGTTGTCTTTTCCAAGAGATTATAGGTAGAGACCTATTCACTGATTCATAGAAATGGAGGAATTAAAGCATACAAATAATAGAAAGCTTGTAAGGTTTCGAATATAAAAATCTCCAAAAGGATATCAAAACGGACAAATTATGAAGATTTTATTTTCATCTGAATTTTATCATTAAACCAAAGGAAGAGTACATGATGAGATTACAAAAGCATAAACTACAAAGAAATAAAAAGGTTATAACCACTTAGACTTGCCAAAAGACCTCTCCAGTTCTGAGATGATAAAACCAATCACAGCGGACGAAACGAGTACTTTAGCAGATAACAAAACCTCCTATAGCAAAGTCATATTACTTCCCAAAATGATCATAGACTTCACATCCAGCAAGACAGGATCACACTACACTGAAACTGACCCATAATTCTTCCGGAAGCGGCGATGACGAGAAACACGACAAATTAAGACCTCGATAAAAGTCTTTGATCAGACAAGACCTCGATCGATCAGGTCTTAAATTTAGAGACAATGAGCAAGACAAAACTCCAATCGATGATGCAAACTCGAAGAAGAAAGACAACCAATCGAACCAGGGAGCTTACAATAAAGACCAAACATCAATAAGAGAGAAACAATTAACAAGTCCAACAGAGCAATTAGAGAGCAGTCAAATCTTTGCCAAACGAATCGGCCTAGCACCAAGACCAAAGAACCAGTAAACTGTAATTTGCTCTAAGAAGACCATACGTCTAAGCCGTACAAACATACCATCGAGAAAGTGCCAAACACCAACAACTAATCACCAGATCAAGACTAAACCTATAAATTAAACCCCATAAACGAAATCAACGTATGAACAAACCTACATGAAGAAACAGCTAAGCACGAAAGTGAGATAGATATACCTGGAGAGCCACGCCAGAGCAAGCAGAACTCGAAAGCAAAGACGAAGAAAAAAAACCTCAGATGCAGCCGAGAACCACTACCTCATAGCCATAATCAGATCTGCCGCCTAGCTTCATCCTCTATCACCGAAGACTCTAGCGACGACACCACTGTTCCATCATCTAAACCAGATCCAGCGAGAACACAATCTCCTTAACACTAAGCAGGAAAGAAAAAAAGGAAAGCAAAGACTAAGCATGAGAGGAGGCGGCGAACTAAAAAATCAAGAAGTGGAACTTTTTTCTTTTTCTTAGGACAAATTAAAAATATTAATGGCAGTACATATGGATGAGAAAGTATAATTACTGTGATTATCATCCAATGTTTTTTATGAGCGCACCAAGTACATTGAAATAGATTATCATGGAAAAGTAAAATGTAAGAAAGTTATTAATGAATAGATGATAAAGTCAACCATACGACATACCAACTCTTCGAAGCGACTGCGTCTTGACCTACCTAGAAATGAACTTGGGATCATTTCTCTTACTTTTACAAGAAGTTCTGATAAGTTCACATACATCTTCATAAAGGCTGCAAATTCAAAGGTGTACAAATTCATTCTAGGCAAGTTTGGTTTTCATTAAATCTATGATTCGATACGGTTCCACCACCATAATCCATAATTACCTATGATTAACTATGTAAGAATCTAACTGATCAAGAAACTAGTTTAATAACCCAATGTTTATACATAGAATTAACTGAAATATCCATGAATGTTGAAATTTGAATAACCCATATTGGTTTAGAACAACAAATAATCGTTAATATAATAACAATAGCATAAAAAATCATCTCAAATGAAGTTCAAACTTCTTATTCAATAATGATAATGGTTTGGCGGGATTACAAAGAAGACGACGAAGAAGAAGAGAAGCAATTCACATGACCATTTTTAATTGGCCCAATTTAATTTTCACCAATCAGTTTTAACCTACCAAATTTTCATTTCCTCTCTCTCAACCAATAAATTTAAAACCACCTAACCTCTCTCCTCTCCTCTCTCTCGACCAATCACACTCATCCCACTCTTCTTCTATTTTATTTATCTTTTGTCCACCTCACTGGATTATATCTATATATATATATATATATATATACACTAATTATTGTTTAAATTAATGATTTTTAATCGAGCCGAAATGAGGTTAAAATGAGTATTCTACATAAAGAAGGATACAAGGGTTAATAAAATGTGTTGTGAGTTTTTTTTTAAGCGAAAGAAGTATTCAATCTTTGATCGGCTAAGATTGAGTCAAGTAGAGATAGATTCCAAGTCGAACCAAATTGTGTATAAGTAGAAGTCGCTTGTGATTAATAACATTCATACACATTTTTCAAAGACTTTCTCTTGACTGCAATATGATCTAACTAACAAAATATATTCACTTACACATAAAGAAAAAAAAAGAGAGGAATAAATAAATATAAACATACCTAAAGGCATAAATAGATAAATAAAAATATCGTTCACTAATTGTCATTAAGAAGAGATAATATATAACGTTTTTTCAAAGTCTTAAGAACAGTATCTAAATTTAAGAAAAAATAAATGATAAGTTTCAAAAGTCTCTAAAAGTTGTTTCTATAAATAAAAAGTGGATTCGGGTCAACCTAATGAGTTCTTTAAAGCAATAGAGGTTTAATTAGAATTTGAAAATTTTGGAAAATATCAAGAGAGGAAATAGAAAATGTAGACTGGGAGTAGAGAGATGTATATGTTTGGCAGCTACTAAAAATGAACAATTAGGGGCATCCACCGTAAAAGAAAAAAATGTCAAATCATAATATTTGTTCAGTATTACTGTACTAGATCAAAAGTATGGAAAGTAAAAAATAAAATCTTATTTTAATATATTTTTAAATATACAATATTTTTTTCTTAGTATTTATAGCATCTCTAAGAAATACATTTAACTTTTAAAATGAAAATTTTCATTCCAAAATCAACTTTAATACTTAAAATTTTGAACAGTACGTAATACTCCAAATTTGATACTTCAAAAAATTTACTTCAAATTTTAAGTTCATATTTTTTTTTTTTTGCATTTCAGTCTCTATTAATATATATTATACTAATAATCTTAATAGTTTTATTGTTGTCATTTTAGTCCCTAAATTTTTATATCTTATAGTTATTTCACATACACCCTTATAAATTAACCTTTTACATATAACACCATGCAAATACCTTTAAATGTGAGGTAATTTATAGTTGTTTATAAAAATTTATGATCTTATTAATAATGGTCAATATGAGGAGTATAATGCAAGCTACAAATTCTTTTGAAGTTGAATTTGAAGTTTTATGACCAGAGAGGAACACTCTCAAACTTAAAAAATGAATTTTTGCACACTTCATAAATGAAATATTTCTTGGGGACAATCTTATAGGATTTCTTTGAATGTTTCCCTATTTTTTATTGAATTTTCGATAATTATAGGCGGTAAAAGGGATTGTTTTTTCAAGTTTGATTTTTTTTTTTTGCTAAGGTTTTTAAATTAAAATTTTGGAGCTCTTCTCATTGTTACCACATAAACTTGAAATTTAAAAGGCCAACAACCCAAATTGGGTCCAGAAAGACCTAAACCAAAAACAAAAACAGATTGGTTACAAAACCGGTTCAGACCGAAAACCAAAAACCGAGATCGACGACAGCCGAGAAGAAAGAACCGCCGTCCGCAATTTCCAAACTTCCGACCCACAATCCAAAAACGAAACTAACGAGCAACCGCTTGTGATATCTACTAGATGTTGTACCGCCACCGAAAGTCTTTCCGACAAATTTTTTTCCAAAGTTAAGAAAGAGATTTATCTTATCAATTAACTCTTATATTATAAATGAAAATAGAAAGTGAATGATGACACAGTATTCAATTATAAGGAAGGAGTGGATACCTACTTGCATAAAATGTTATCTTTGAAAGCTCAACACCAAATATTTGAAAGAGTGGAGTTCCATGTGTTTGTTCCCATCTCTTCATTTTCTTCTCTTTCTTAACCACGTATGAATACTACTAGCTACTTGATACTCACCCATAATTTTCATAAATGTCTTTTAAATTATTCTAATTTTTTTTTTTTTTAGTTTTAAGAATATATATATTCCCTTGGAGTTGCTAATATGATATGAATTCATTTGAAGATACTTTATTCGCACTGCTACTTTCTTTCTTTTAAAAAAAAAAGCTACTCTGACAATTGCACGCATTGTCCCCTAACTTCATGGTGATACTAGGTCGGATTAATGGGGGATTAAGGGGGGATTAATATTATATCATGTTATTGTACCTTAAAATATTATTCGGGTTAAGAACTAATTGAAGGAGTTGGGGTTCTCGGGGATAAAGCCATAAAGGTGTTATGAACGGAAACTTCAAGATTTTTTTATAAAGAATGAAAATTGAGAAGGAAAAGAAAATGGGACGTTTATATAATATATAGATATATGTCATATATCATATAAAAAATTTACGTCTTTAAACCATTTTTTTTTTACGACTTTTAATATTCGTTTTTGTGAAGATAGTCACACAAAGACATAAAGAAATGGGCACTTCAAAGTGTCGTGTGTAGTTGCTTCATATTAAGCATGCATTATATGGACTTCCTTATCATCAA
>VBRH01001024.1:33258-45016 GCA_014578085.1 Cardamine resedifolia | reverse complement strand
TATATATATTATACAAGGAGAAATTATAATCATATCATTTATTCATCACCTTTTTCTTTTTAAAGTAACGAAGTGGGCCAATACTATTTTCAAAGGAAAAACATGAACTAATACTGATAATTTTAGATTCTAATTTGTTCCCGGCTGAAAAAGCAGAGAACCAAAATAAAATAAATTTTAGTTATTTTCACCATAATTTCACTCAGAATTTATTCTGTTATATTAATTTTGAAATAAACAAACATTCTGAAGATAAAATTTGAGTTATTGGTTCCGGTTTAACTGCGGTTATGCTGCTTTAGCATTACAAATATTCAACCAAATAAACTTAAATTAAGTTGAATTTTCCAACAAATAATTTGGGAGAGGATGGGAGGGTTATTGGTAGCTTGGTTTCTTAAGATCCCTTTAAAATTGTGTATTATTGTATATGTTTAACGTGTGTTTTTAAACAATAACAAGATTTAAAAAAATAGAGTGAAACGGAAATGATCAACATGTCATAATGCAAATGACTCCAGTGTTATTTCCACGACCCTTCTAACACGTCTTGTTCATTGGAGATTGTTTACTTAATTATTTTTTATGTTTCATAGTTACTATTTGCAATTACCATTTTAAAAATACAGCACTTTCAACTTTTAAGACCAGTGGAACCTATTCAAATCAATGTCCCGACCCTTCCTAAATTTCTATGGTTAAAATACATTATTTTACATTTGATGAGAAAAGGAAATGTAATGGTGGGAGCAAATAACATAATGCCCACAAGATCTATGTGGTATGTTTCGATTTCTCAAATCTCACCACTTGCCAAGTGTTGATTTTTCTAATTTATCTTTTTTTTTTTCTTTCTATTTCCATTTTAATTTTCCTTTTGCCTTTCTACATGACAATGCATGCATACTCTCTCCCCCAAATCTCCTATATATATAAAGTTATAAACAGAAGTGAGAGACACACACAATAATTCCAACATCTCCTAAAAAGCCCCCAAAACTTAAAAAAAGAAAAAGAAAAACCCCACTTATAAAAATGAGAAACAATTTCGTCCCTTTAGCTCTCTCCTTCATCACCTTCATCATCTTCTTAACTCCATCAATCGCCGAACAAGAACCTTCGTTTTTTCTTCCCGTCGATCAAATCCTCAACAAAACAAGCTCATGGCTAGATTTTCCAACAAAATATAACCAACCAAGAATCGAGTTAACAACATCAACAATCATCGCCGCCTTACTCTCTTTCCTCGCTTCATCAATCTCAAGCGCCGGTGGAATCGGCGGTGGAGGTTTATACGTTCCGATAATGACAATCGTAGCCGGACTCGATCTGAAAACAGCTTCGAGTTTCTCTGCGTTTATGGTTACAGGAGGATCTATAGCTAACGTGGGATGCAATCTATTCGTTAGAAACCCTAAATCTGGTGGCAAAACTTTAATAGATTTCGATTTAGCTTTGTTGTTGGAACCATGTATGCTTCTTGGAGTAAGTATTGGAGTTATATGTAATCTTGTTTTTCCGAATTGGCTTATCACGATTCTCTTCGCCGTGTTTCTTGCTTGGTCGACGATGAAGACTTTTGGAAACGGAGTTTATTATTGGAGATTGGAATCGGAGATGGTGAAGATTAGAGAAGAGAATCGAGTCGGAGAAGATGATGATAATGATGAGGAGAAGAAGATTGAGAGTTTGAAATTGCCGCTTTTGGATTATGAGAGACCAAAGAGGTTTCCGTGGATTAAGCTTGGAGTTTTGGTGATTATTTGGTTCTCTTACTTTGCAGTTTATCTTCTACGCGGAAACAAATATGGCGAGGTAATGAAAATTTTAATTTAATTTTATTGTTTAGTTATTAATTATTTTTATTAGTGTTAGTCTTGCATTTAATGTAGTGTATTTAATGACTTAGATCTGCTAAGTTTGAAATTTGGAATTGACAATATTGACTAGATACAGAACACAGAAATGTTAAGGAAATGAAAAAACAAGAAAGAAAAAGGCTTACAACTTTGAAGAGTTATCCAGAAATACATATTATTTGGTTATAATAATTATCTGATTTTAAATGAAATATCTTTTTTTCACTAGTTATTTTTGTTTTCAGTGAGTTAATTTTTACTACTGGATGACTTCTAGATTTCATTTCACTAATATCTTTAACTAAACATTCTAAAACTGTTTCTTGATAATAGTTTACTTACCATAAATGGAAAAAAACTATGACCGAGAATAATATGTTATAAATAATGATCTTGTAAGATAATCGTTTTTTTTTTAAAGCTTGTTTTAATATTTCAATCAAGTTTTTTGTTTTTCTAAGACTAAGATTATATAACGAAAGTATATTTGAAAACCGTATATCATTCATGATGTATCTATATTGAAATAACTAATTATATAGCGTGTATTTAAGTTATAATATAAAGAAATTAATTTATGGAGAAATTAGGTGAAATTTAAGTAAACTAAACACGTTAAGGTTAAATGAGAAGTAAATTAAACACGTTTGAATTGTTCTCAGCTACCTTCGTGACTTGTATTTTTTTATTCTTTAATTTACCCTTTTATGTTTTGAAATCACATGGTGAGGATGCGTTTGAAAAACGATAGGGAACTTTTTTTTTGTTAAAAGCGATAGCGAACTTGTTCACGTGAAGACAGGTCATCAATAATGTGGTTTTGAGATTGGTCCTAAATACGAACACTAGTTTCGTGTCTTTTTGTTCCTAGCTACGATCTTCTATGAGATTTTGCACTTTTAAAGATTCGTTACCCTTTCAAAGATGCTTGGGCTACAATTTTTGTTTTTCTATAACTTTTTTATTATAGTACAATATTTTGCCCAATATTCTCTTTTGTGAAATTAAAATGTGACTTGAAATTTTATTTGTACGAAAGGCAAACTCTTTGTTACAAATATGTAGATTTTTTTTTGGTTGTCATTATCTAGAGCATTCTGTCACTTTCGTTTGGAGTGAGTGGACTTCATTTTTAGTCATAAATCTTTTTTTAGAGTGGAAGAAATCCGTAACAAAAAAAAACAAACCGGAGGAACTAAAATGCTAAAGCCAAAATTAAACCGTAATTTTTAATAAACTTATTGGTTTTATCATTTAGAAACAAAAAATATCGACATCAAAACCTTTAAAAAAAAAAATTGAAACCAAAACCTAATCAAACAGGTTTTGGTTAACCAAACCAAATACCAAAACCAAACCATAACAATTTCCATCCATATTCATTTTCATGTTTCTTGAAATTCAGTTTTGTTGAACAATCTTGACACGATAAAAAAAGCTCAACAATCTTCGATCTTTTTTTTTAAGAATCTCCATCCTTTGAGAAACTCTAGTAAGTATCTCAATTTTATTAAATTATTATTTATAATATGTTTAATTATTTAATTAAATTTAATTAAATTTAATTATTAATAAAGAAGTGAACCAATCCATCTCAACAAGAATGAGATAGTTTCTTTCCAAATAGTGAAAAGTCTCTCAACATTTTTTTTTCTCTTTCATACTTTTTTATTAAATTTTATTTTTAATTATTGAGATACCCTTATTAGAACCATATATGACTGCATTATTCTATTACGTGAAGATGAATTATGGTGCAAATAAGTCTTATTTAAATTTTTTTTTTTTTTGGTAAAAGAGTCTTTTTTAACTTTTACAGAAAACTTTAAAAATGTGTATCAATCAAATAATAATATTCACTTAACGTCACACTTTGCATTTGCAGGGAATCATATCCATCGAGCCATGTGGAATGACTTACTGGCTCCTCTCATCAACTCAAATACCACTCACTCTCTTCTTCACTCTTTGGATCTGCTTCAGTGACAATGTTCAAAGCAGCCAGTCTTCAGATCACCAAGTCTCAATAAAGGTTCGATTTCACACAACTCCAACACACATTTTATTAGCTTTCGAAAAGACAGAGAATTGATGAATATCTAAAAACAATTTTGCCCGCTCAGGACGTAGAAGATTTGACGTCAAGTGATGGAGGAAGATCAAACAAGTGTATGTTTCCTGTAATGGCTCTATTAGCTGGACTTTTAGGTGGTGTTTTCGGTATTGGAGGTGGAATGCTAATTAGCCCTCTTCTCCTCCAAGTCGGTATTGCTCCCGAGGTAATTAGGTTCTTGGCTCGATCAGAATAGACTATGTTTTTTCTTAGATCACAAGTTAAAATACTCTGTTTTTTGTTTTGTTGTAGGTAACTGCAGCGACATGTTCTTTCATGGTTCTGTTTTCATCAACAATGTCTGCGATTCAATACTTGTTACTAGGCATGGAACATACTAGAACCGCAAGTATATTCGCGGTTATATGTTTTGTGGCATCGCTTGTGGGACTAAAGGTGGTTCAAAAGGTTATAAACCAGTATGGAAGAGCTTCGATCATTGTGTTCTCGGTTGGTATTGTCATGGCATTGAGCATTGTGTTGATGACAAGCTATGGAGCTCTTGATGTTTGGAATGATTATGTTTCTGGTCGTTACATGGGCTTCAAATTACCTTGTTGAGACCAAAAAAGAAAGTTTTGGTTTCATAATAGATGTGTATACCATATCATCATGTTCTTGCATGTTTTTTGTTGCTCTTTCATCCATTTGGTCATTTAGAGTTAAGATTTTTTCGATTATTCTGTTTGTATGATTTTTAAATTATTATTCAGAATGCACATCTCGTGCATTCGAATATATGGTCAAATAAGTTATTGTATACGTACCAAAACTCAGATTAATATCAAAATCCTATGCATTTTCTTGGATAGTTTTATTGTTATAACGAAGTATAAGTTGTGTAATGTTTCAGTATAACTTATTATGAGTTTCGAGTAAAAGTTGTTACCGGTAACTCTGAAGGAATACGTGGCTCCTTCTTTGGTCACAGTAGACTAAAAGACAAGATACCTCGATTGTTGATTAGTTGGTTAAGACATAGACTCCCTAAGGCACCAAAGTGACTCATGGAATAAAGTTCGCTCTACCCCACGAATCACTTTGGTGCCATAATTAGTGAGTCAGATGAACCTCTGAGATAGCCATCGAGTTTTGATTTTGTTTGAAAAATCAGCTCTTGACGTCATGATCACAATAGAATCTTAAGATCATGGACAAAAACTGTTGATATTGTCTACATTTTTACATGTTCATAGGACTCTATTGAGGCCACCGCCAATTCTCTCATTCCAATGAAGTTTCATCTTTGGGAGTAAAGTATTTGTTGGCGAATCAAAACACTACCACAAGAATTAATATGGATTATAGATGAAGTCTCAGTGGGCGAGGTTGATATTGGAACGGGTTTGCAGAAACCAAGCTCGACAACATTATTAGAGAGATGAAATGCTTAGATTGCTCGATAATGTGGGAATTTCTTTAGTTGATAAAGTATTATCGTAGATGAGGGATACAAGAGAAAGAAAAATCAAAACGAAACAAAAGAAAAACAAAGAAATAAAAGAATGGTGGTAATGAGGTAGACTTATCATCTTCATCTTTCTTTCCTTAATATAATGTTTCAAACAAGCCGATTTCATAATAACCTAACCCAATATTTATCTTTTTATTTATTTATTATTTTTATTTACCATATTGTTGAACAAAAGGTGCAATTTTCTATAATATCTCGAATGTATCGAAGGATGATGTACTTGGGAGCACCATAGTATGACATTTTGTGGGACAAGGATCATGCATTAACACTTTTTTCTTGAACAACACATGTTATGTTTTGGCTCCATGAGAAATTAATTAACTCCACAAGTAGCTTTGTTGCTAAAGTTTTTGACCAGGAAAAAAAAAAGTTGGAATGGATTAATTGAAGTGATAAAATTCAAAATATTGATGAATCATGGTTTTCCTCATACACGGATTTGTTCTTTTTGCTCTCTGGTTTCATGTACCGGACCCAATGTTCTGGGCTTAATTCTACTTTAAGTTTCAAGTCTTTTTTTGTTTTGGCCTTTGATCATTTGGGTTTCATTGTTGTTTCTTTGGGAAAATTAAAGAAAAAGCTTCATCTTTAGATAAATTTCTGATTAATGCTCATTTTTTACATTAGTTTTTTTTCGTTCATAGATGAAGCTTACATTTTTCAAAATTTGAAAGGAACAATTTCAAGAAAAACTCACCATACGTTATCTTATCTCCGTCAAGGTGCCTTTGAAAAGCTACACCAACAACCTTATGACCTAAAAAAACATGCCCCCCACTATTTCCAGGATTAATTGATGCATCAACTTGAAGCGTAGACAACTCAATATTATCTTTGATGTGGGTATATGTTGATACATTGATCCTTGAGACAATACCACGCATGATGCAAATGCTATCACCACCTAGAAACAAAGAGAAAAATAGAAAATAACAACAAAAAGACAATATCAAATATAAGAATAACAATACATTGAGGCTATCCAACAATATCCACAATCTGAGAAAGATTAGGCAAGCTATTAAGCATGTGCAAAGGCTGTACATACTTCCAAAAAAGTCTTCATTGTCAATCTTTAAAATAGCCAAGTCGCAGGTGTGTCCAAAAGCTTAAACTTCAGCCTTATATAAAGTGCCAATTTTGTGTTTTTGGCTTCAATGTATGTTCCACCACTAATCACATGTGCATTAGTTATAATCCTTCTATATGAGATTATGAAACCTAGCAATAGTTGAATAGAACAAATCAGTAATAAGGAAAAATAAAATTTTAATGAAAGAAAACATTCTTAAAGTTTATTACCTCAACAGTGGAGTCTTCACTTATTGAAGATATCCAGGGATGTAAAAACCTTCGGCTCTGCGACTTATGGTAAAGATTTTTACCATGGCAGAAAATTTTCATTAGCCACTCATCATATTTGATAGTTTACAAAAAAAAGTTTAAAAGTTAAAAAACTGAAATATTTTAAAAAAAATTTTGACCCGTCACCTGGCCGGTTCTACTAGTCCACCGGATCGCGGGTTAATGACGGTTTTTTAAAGTTTTTCCGGTTTTATTATTGACGGATTTTAGCAGTAAACTCAGACCCGTCACCCGGCTGGTCCGGTCCGGGCATGAAAACATTGAAGAAAACTAAACCCTAACAATTTTCACGGCCTCTCTAATTCTCTCTAATTTTTATAAATACATGTTGTTTAGGATTTCATAGCAGCTCATATACATCCATATACTATATTTTAAATTGGCACATTATTTATGTTTTTTTTTTCTACGATTACATGTTAGATATGTTGACGCAATGACGACGGAGAGGTGACCAACTTCGTCAAGAGGTAAATGTAGATCTTTCAATTTTTTTCTTGGCTAAATATTTTAGCGTGATCTCTCATCTATACCAAAAATTATTTATGAATTGATACTTTTTTATTTGTTTTGGTGTACCAAAAATTATGGCTTTTAATTTATTTATGAATTGATACTTTTTTATTTGTTTTGGTGTAGTAATGGTGTCGTTAAATTTATGAGAAAAGAAGGTGAGGGTTTCCCTTCGTTCTGTTATTTATGTGGCTATGTTTCTTCTGCTATTGACTACAGATTAACTCTCTGCATTAATAGTTTGAGTAAATGATTGAAACAAATGAAGCAGACAGATTCTTAATTAATGAGTTTTTGGACTTAAAGCTAAAGGTTAGTAATCGAGTCAAGATCATTAGATTGCTTCCTCAGAAGCTCCAAGTCAAGTGATCGATACACGGATCATACTGTTTCATGATTTTAATCCATATATGAGAGATCAAGAACATTATATAACACAAAAGAAATCACTTTATCAAATAAAAAAAAGATCATTAGATTAAAACATCTCTTTAATTTTCTTGAGTCTCTTTAACTCTATATATAAAATAATATTGGGATGAATAATTTTTACAGGAGGGTCTTTCGGAATCTCAAGGGATTATTCAAACAAGTCAAGGAAAGGAATCATAGGTTTATAATCACCTTAAGCATGTTTGAGATTTACTTGAGAAATCTCAGAGACTTGCTTATTTCTCAAGAAACTAAACTCATCGATCTAATACCTCCTAGGTAATAAATAATACTCATAACATGTGCATAAATCTTTGTTGAAAGGGTCGAACTAAATAATTTTCTTTCTCTGTTTCAGTCTTTCGATCCACACAAAAGCAAAGGGAGAGATCGATATTGAGAATTTGGTGGCTACTAAAGTGACTTGACTTTGATCAAGTCTTCAAGTTATATAAATTAGGTTGTGGAAACAGAGCAACTGCCTCCACTAACTCTAACTCTCCTTCCAGTAGATCAAACTGGTAAAAAGAAAATAAAAATTTTGATTTCTTTTGTGTTATATAATGTTCTTGATCTCTCATAAATGGATTAAAATCATGAAACAGTATGATCCGTGTATCGATCACTTGACTTGGAGCTTCTGAGGAAGGGAGCGTGTAGCCGCTGGCCTTAGGCAAAGCCATTAATCTCTCTTTATCTTCTCTTGGAGATGTCATCAACTCTCTTCAATGCAAGAATGATCACATTCCTTACAGGTAAACAGTTTTTTTTTTTTAAACCTTGATATCTCAATCTCTCCTTTATACCATCTTGTTGTTCCTGAAACACAAAAATACTCAAAAGCTTTAGAGTATTTTTGTGTTTCAGGAACAACAAGATGGTATGTTACCAAATGTCTCTCCTTCGGAAAGGTTCTTCCCTTGTGTTTCTTACACTATATGGGCTATTGTCCTCTTCACCTCTTTTTGGGTTGCATTGCTATCATTTGTTAATAGAAAAACTGGGGAATAGAACTACAATGGAGAAGTTAGCTTTCTTAATCAGGACTTTTAAGTTTGATTTCCAATTCAAGTGATAGAGAAATCTAATGATTAGAGATTGAGCTAATTTTCCTCTTTGTGAAATATATGTTTCTCACTGGTGGAAGTAATTGTAGTTGAATCTGTTTTAATTTGGTTGCTCCGATTCCTGTTCTAATCCTCTAATCTTTGAGAATTTATGGATGCGATGAAATCTATTTATATGAATTATGGACAACTGGTGTTACATTCTTAAATATAGATTTACTTTTCTTTTTTGTCATGTCCCTGTAACAACGTTTCACAGGAGAGAGTCTTTCGACTTCCAAAACAGAGGATCATCAACAAAAGTGTAAAAAACAAAACAAATAATTAAGAGAGTCTCTCTTCTTCAAAACTTGCTTGTAACCATGCCGGTCCTCCTATCGCAATGTATGATTGAAAATGGCCATCCTTTGTAACACTTTTGACAATACGACGTGCTACTAAATTGGCCTTAGACAATGATAGTTTCAATCCACACCGCTGAAATCCTGCAATCAGGCGATGTATTCTAGCCGTGAGAGACCTGTATCTCGGCCACTTGGATGAGTTATGAATCGCGTCCAGAGCAGATGCATCATCAATCCACAACTCCACCGGTTCAACATGAAGATCACGCAAGCTTCTCAAGGTCCAGATAATACACCACAGTCAAGCTTCTCAAGCAGGGACAAAGGCTTCTCTAGCATGATACAACACATTCCCTGTAAAGTCTCTTACAATCCAAGCCCCACCACACATAGAAGAAACATTAACCCAGGAGGAACTAACATTGCACTTGAGCACGCCGTTGACCGGGTTTGTCAATTTTTCCTCCCATGCCACGTGTCTGTTCTCTCTTTTCTCTGCATCAGTTTCATGTTCTTCATTTAATTTAAACCAATGCTCCGACTCCTCCCGTGCATGTGCTAACAGAATATCCACATTTCCATTGTTGCCCGCATATACCCTTGAGTTCTTTTTTTCCACACTCCCCATAATATCCTTCTTTGAATCATCTGAAGCTGATCAACTTTCCATTTGCTGCAATAATTGTTCAAACAAATCCTCTATAGATTTTCTCCCATGAAAGTTCCAACATATTTTAGCCTTGTCCCAAACTCGCCTCGCTTCAATGCACTCGAACAACACATGACTTATCGATTCCGTATCACCCTGACAAATAGGGCATATAAGTTGTGCTTGCATACCATGATCCATAATGCATTCAGCTACTGCTAGCGCCCCTGACAAAGCTCTCCACATAAACATCTTGATTTTTGGCATGGTTTTTTATCTTCCATAAGCTAGATTTAAGCTTATTCCGTCTCTGCTCTGGTGCTGATACATCTGATGCGACACCAACTGGTTGAGACAAAACCCAGCTACTGCTCTTCACACTATACACACCTTCCCTTGAAAAAGCCCACATCCAACTACCTGCCAAACTGATTGTCAGAGGATAGGACATAATGTAGTTTACATCATCTGGAAGAAAGAGTTCACTCAACATGTCTATATTCCAGGTCCCTTCACTATTAATGAGATCTGATACCATCAAGTTAAGATTCATAGTACGCTGCTTGTTGTACGGCCGGCGAGGCACTTCATCCATTAGCCATTTCTCTGTCCAAACATTCGTACTTTTTCCATTACCGATGGTCTTCATCATTCCTCTCTCCAAAAGCTCTCTTCCATGCATTATGCTTCTCCAGGCATAAGAGGGTCTATTCCCATACATGCCTCCATGAAATCTTTAGAGCGATAATATCGTGCTTTATATACTCTCGCAAGCAAAGATGTCGGATTGTGTACTAGTCTCCAAGTTTGCTTTGCAAGTAAAGCTTGATTGAAATTTCCTATGTCTCTAAACCCCAAACCTCCATTCTCTTTAGATTTACACATCTTCTCCCATGATACCCAATGGATTTTCTTTGTCCCTTCAAATGTGTTCCACCAAAAACTTGTCATAGCACTCGTGACTTGTTCACATTGCAGTTTAGTTAAGCGGAAGCAAGACATGACATAGACAAGAAGCGCCAACGCTACGTATTCCAACAAAACTTTCTTCCCTTCCAGCGACAAAGTCTTCTCATACCAGCCGCTTAATCGAGCTTTTAACTTATCAGTAATATAAGCCAACATCTTGCTTTTCGAACCACTAAAACATTTTGGGAGACCAAGATATTTTCCCGCTCCACCCTCTGTTGTTATCCCCATATACAACCCTAACACTCTTCGCATAATAGGATCAAATTTTCCCCCAAATGTGATTGATGATTTTTGAAAAATAATCTATTGTCCCGAAGCATCACCATAAAGCTTTAAACATCTTAAAATCTCAGCACCTTCTTTGAAATTTGCTCGAGAAAGGAACATATTAATATATAAAAATACTTATGCGAATAAATGTGTGCTTAAAACGAGTGGCGCAATGGTTGAAAAAACATATTAAAAATACTTCTAAAATATTTTTTACAAATACTTAAAAAATTACGGACGGTATATATGAATACTATACAACAAAAGTTAATTCAACTCATATTTAATTTGTAATATATATATATATATATATTAATTATGGTATTAAATACATTAATCAATTATCTATAATTGTGGAGTTAGAACATGTTTAGTGGGAGTCTCTCGTCCATTAAAAAAGACAAATAATAAAATGTATAAAAGAAATTGAAATGAGTGAGAGATTTTGAGAATTTTTGTAAAGACTCATTTGACACATGAACATAATTGATTTTATATTTTTTTCTTACAATTTAAATTTTAAATAAACAAATAAATTATATAAAATCTATTAAAATAATATATTTGAGAGACTTAGAGAGTTTTCATCAATACTTATTGTTCTATTTAATTCTTTATTAAACTTGAAAATATACATATTTATGCAATCGCCTTATCAAATCCTAAATTGTAATCGCCTAAATTTAAAAAAAAAAAA
>VBRH01001023.1:7358-17694 GCA_014578085.1 Cardamine resedifolia | reverse complement strand
AAAAAAAAAAAAAAAAAACCAAAAAAGGTTCGATGGGTTCTTCGTCGGGGCAACCCGAATTTGATTACTTGTTTAAGGTTTTATTAATCGGAGATTCTGGTGTTGGGAAGAGCTCTCTGTTGTTGAGTTTTACATCTAATACGTTTGATGATCTTTCTCCTACAATTGGTGAGTTTTTATATTTAAATTGATTGAGCTTTTTAAAGTAAGTACCGATCTGGGTTTGTATGTTTTTTTATCTTGGATCTGTTTATTTTTATTTTTATTCAGGTGTGGATTTTAAGGTTAAGTATCTTACAATTGGGGAAAAAAAACTGAAGCTTGCGATTTGGGATACAGGTGAAAAGATCAAAACTTTATTTAATTTGATCGTGTTTGAAATTTATGTATATGCCATGTCTTGTGGTTTTAATTTAGATGTTAATCAATCCGGAGTTGGATTCGAGTTTGAGAATTTTATTTCTTAAAAAAAAAAACATCTCGATTATGTGGAATATGTTACATTTTGTTTGTAATCTACTTTATATATTTTTTTTGTCTCAATCACAGCTCTTATGTGTGACTGGTGAAGAATAAGAGTCTTGTATTTATAATAGTTTAGAGAACAGTCTCTTGTATTTAAAATAGTGTAGAGTTTTGTCATTTGTATTTAGAATCGCTTAGACATTAGTCTTGTATTTAGAATAGTTTATAGATTAGTCTTGTATTTATAATAGTTTATAGATGAGTCTCGTGGATCTAGAATAGCTTAGAGATGAGTCTCTTGTATTTAGAATAGTTTAGAGATGAGTCTCTTGTATTTAGAATAGTTTAGAGATGAGTCTCTTGTACTTTAGAATAGCTTAGAGATGAGTCTCTTGTACTTACAATAGCTTAGAGATTGGTCTCTTCTATTTAGAATAGTTTAGAGATTAGTCTTGTATTTACAATAGTTTAGAGATAAGTCTCTTGTATTTAGAATAGCTTAGAGATGAGTCTCTTGTGTGTTTCGAATAGCTTAGAGATTGGTCTCTTCTATTTAGAATAACTTAGAGATGAGTCTTGTATTTAAAATAGTTTAGGGATTAGTCTCTTGTGTTTAAAAAAGCTTTGAGATGAGTCTCTTGTATTTAGAATAGTTTAAAGATTAGTCTCTTGTAAATCTTAAGTTTTTCTGCTATATCTGATCAGTTTTTTTGGTGTTTTTAATAACTCAGCTGGGCAAGAGAGGTTTAGGACGCTTACAAGTTCGTATTACAGAGGAGCTCAGGGTATAATCATGGGTATGTCTCTCGCTAACTAAACAAAATAATTTGTTTATCCTTTATCCTTTGATCTACTAGCTTACACTTTGTTCGCTCCTGTATGTGACATTTGGAATTATTCATCTGCAGTATATGATGTGACACGACGAGATACATTCACAAATCTATCAGATATATGGGCGAAGGAAATCGACCTTTACTCGACCAATCAGGACTGCATTAAGATGCTTGTCGGGAATAAAGTCGATAAGGTCAGATTTTCTGTTCATCCTTCATGTCGAGTGTCTATAAACTATTGCACAGCTCTGTTGACCTAATGTGATTTCTCCAGGAGAGTGAAAGGGCTGTCTCGAAAAAAGAAGGCATAGACTTTGCTCGGGAGTACGGATGTTTGTTTCTCGAGTGTAGTGCAAAGACTCGGGTCAATGTTGAGCAATGTTTTGAAGAGCTTGTTCTTAAGGTAGTAAATCTTCACCTTTTTTCAAGCTTTTGTGGTGAGGATGATGAGTTCGTCTTTTAACCGTGCTCTTATCTGCAGATATTGGAAACGCCGAGTCTTACTGCTGAAGGTTCATCTGGAGGGAAGAAGAACATTTTCAAACAAAATCCAGCACAAACCAGCAGTGCTTCGTCGAGCTACTGCTGCTCGTCTTAGACATGGATTTACGGTTTATGACACAAAATTACACTCTTGCTTGTCTTCTTGTTCTTGATGGGTCTCTTTGTTTCCCAAAAAACCTGCAGCATCTTGGATGTAAATCTTAACCCTGATTTCAAAGTTGTGTTCACTGGTATCATTTATCTTAAAGTATGGAAGAGTTCCCGGTTATTGCGTTTGAATTTGCAGAACATATAGCTTTAAGTAACTAAAGAACTAAACCGGATTGAGACATCAATTGTTTTAGATCCTATCTAGAGTTCCTCTGTTCTCTTTGAAAACCATTTCTTTCCGTAGTGTAGAAGTCAGATTCATACATAGAATGACTTAAGCAGAGATGCTCAAAGCAAGTTTATAGAATGATTCCATATGCAATCTGCAACAGTGATTGGTCAAGTGAAGGAACCTCGCCCTAGCAACTTACCTATAATCAGGCAATGGGACATAACTATCATTCAAAGCGCATCGAAACTTCCCTGTCAAGAGAATTAGCATGATGATTCAAAGGTCATAGACGTCGACAATTCTCAGTGACAAAACCTGTTCTGCGATAATCAGGCTCGATATAGCTGGTTGTCTCGCAACAAGAAAATTTCAGGGTCCAACTCTCATCCTAGAAAATATTTCTAAGCTTTAAATACCTATGGATTATGGTCCTAGGGAATTTAGTATGAAAATAAGTTTCAGCATCCACAATCACTTTAGTGATGTTCAATCTTAAATTCCAAGGAAATGTGAAGAATTATGACCTTAATGTTGATTATCGTAAGGTTTGATGGAAGAAAATGTACGGATGGGATTGTATAAACCTATACAAGGAAGACAATTCTGGTCCGTATGGTGGCAGTTTGGTAAATGAAAGAGATTATGAGGTGTTGTGTTATTATTAGCCATTGTTATGTCGTTTAATATTTAATTTTGTTTTCACATTTTTGTTTTTCTGAAGTTACAGTTTGATGACGTCTATGAGAAGTCTCACAAATTGTTTAACTCAAATGACTTCGTGATTAGGCTTGTTAGAACGATATGTCTACAACTCAGTATGAATTTGTAAAATCAAGTAAGCAAGTATGTTAAAGGTTCTAATCGAAAAACCATCTAAACAAGAAGGTTCTAATCCACTTGAGTCCTCACGCCCGTGTCGCCAGATGCGAGAGAAAATTTTCTAACGATTAACTAAACTACATATGAATATTTTGGAGGTGGTTTTCACCCACATTCTAGACCCAAAAACGGATCCGGAATCAGTAAGCCAATTGGGCTTAATCAGTTCGAACTAAGTTCGCGAAAAGCGAGGCAAGGACGAACGAATCAAGGATAAGTATTGATGGAGCTCGGAAATATCGGGGAGGTTACACCGAGTTCTGAGATCTCAGAAAGAGAACGGGTTGTGGGGAGCTCGTTATAAAAGGAAGAGACGACAAAGATAACCAGGGCATTCCGAGCTAGAGAATATAAGACTTACGCGCAAAAGCTTAATTTTTAGATCCCAGTTTGTACCAAAACTCCATTAATACAAATCCTATTTCATTTTCATCGTTATTCTTTGTATTGAGTTCTCACGAGAATTTATACCCGCTATTTTCCCAAAAATACTTAAAGAGTGAGATTTAGTGAAATTTTTATAACGATTAACTAAACTACATATGAATATATACTAATTAAATAGCAGTCAATTTTTTAAATATCGTATGAAATTGCATAAAACTTCTTGTTACTTATTGCGGCAAGGGTTATCTTTTCGTGGTCATGATGAGAAAAAAGAATATGTTAATAACGGTAACTTAGTGGAAATTTTAGAATACAGTGCCGAACAAAAACGAGGTTGTGAGTAAGGTTATGTTAAGATATGCTCCTGGAAACATTCATATGACGTCTCTGAAGATTGAAAGATATTGTGCATTGTTTTGCAGAAAAACTAATCAAATCAATTATTGAAGAAATTGATCACGATGTATTTGATTTATTGATTGATGAATCTGCTGATGTTTCTGATAAAGAAAAATGGCGGTAGTGTTTTGGTTTGTTGATAAGAATGGGATAGTCAAAGAAAGATTCATGGGTGTTACTCATGTGAGCAAGACATCTTCAACATCTTTGAAATCTTCTATTGATTATATGTTTGCTAAATATGGATTAAGCATTAAAAAGGTGAGAGGACAAGGTTATGATGAAGCAAATAATATGAAGGGATAGTTCAATGGGCTAAGGGCATTAATCTCGAAGGAGAACACATCATCATATTATGTTCATTGCTTTGCTCATCAACTTCACACTACAAGAAAACAGCCGGAATCAAATTTCTGACGGATTTCCGACGGACATACCCGTCTGATCTAGAGCGTCGGAAACAAAAACCGCATCGGAAATCCGTTGATATTTTTGAGGGATTTCCGACGGATTTCCAGCGGACATATTTCTGACGGATATCCGACAGATAAAGGAGTCAGAAAATCCATCGGAAATCCATTGAAAATAAACCCGTCGGAACTCTGTCGGATCGGTAATCCGTCGGAAACGCGTCCGTCGGAAATCCATCGGAAAGTGAATCCGTCGATATTTCGTCGGAAACGCCTCCCGACGGTTTCCTAACGGATGTCCGACATAACGGTTCCCGACAGATGTCCGATATAATGGTTCCCGACGGATGTCCGACTGAATGGTTCCCGACGGATTCATTTCCGACAGAATTCTGACTGAATTCCATTTAATTTGTTAGTGAATTTAATTAAAATTAAAATTAAATTTAAAATTAAAGGTAAATAAAATTAAAAATTTATAAAAAGTAAACAAATTAAAATTGAGATAAAAATAAAATTATTCTCAATACAAAAAACAAAAGTCATAATAATAAATAAAAACAAATTAAAAGTAAAAACTACTGTGACGGCGGGAATCGGACCATAAATTCCCGCATTTCTTTCATTTGATCTTGCAAATCATGGATTACTTGATGATCCGTCGCTCGTGCTTCCTCCAGTGTTTGAAGCTTGGCATTCACAATTTCAAGTTCAGATGTCTTCTGGGCGAGTTCCGCCCTAATATCCGAACCTCCTGAAAACAATGATGAATGAGACGATCCTGAATTGTCTGGAAGACCAAAAATGCGACTTTTTTGCTTCGGAGTAGCCTAAGAAAAAAATAAAATGTTAAAAGTGTATAAATAAATAATAATATTCGATAATAAATATATGAAAATTATTAACATTACTAACATCATAGACCATTTCGTTCAACTTCTCGATTGGAACTTCTGTGCAGGTAGGAGTTCCTTCAACGAACGGTTGAGATTGGAGAAACTCATCTTCAAGACGCTTCACGTTACTGACGATCTCCCGAGCAAGCCCATCTTCTATGATGCCGGTCTTCTTGTTAGTGTGAAAATCCATGAGTAACTTCAGATTTGATGGTTCAACACCATCTCTATGAAGCTGTAAAAAAATGAATTGATAAAAATATGACTCAATATAAAAAAAAAATTCAAAAAAAAATGACTTACAAGTTGATTCCGACGTGTTTTCTTGCTCGCTGCTCCCAAATTATGTGTCGCTGGTCCTTTCCCGTTGCGGTCGCTCCTCCGGTTGGTAGAATGGATTGAAGCGCTTGCAATGGTATCTTCTTTCTTCAAATACTCTATGAATCCGTTCCATAGGTCCTCGTTTCCAAGTAATTCCCTTGGAACGTCGTCCGCCTTCCACTTGGTCTTCCACTCGTTCAGCTTGCGAGAGTACATCAATGCAACTTTAGCATCAAAAGCACGTCTAACAATAGACGTCAGTTGGCTCTCCCAAGTGAATTCTTGCTGCAAAAGTAATAAAATAGATTAAAAAAAATTATATAAATTGAAAGTAAAATTAAAAATTAAATTGACAATTAAATTGAAATACAATAAAGCTTACCGCAAATTGTCGAAACCAAATGTTTTGTTCATCTAGCGGCATACTTGACCACGTCGGGTATGGACGGTGTATCATACTGCTGAGCATCCGGTTGATGGACTTTGATAACCCATTACCGGATTCGTTAAACCTACAAAAAAAAGTAAAATTTAATTACTTAAATACAAAGAGTAATTATAAGAGTGAACAAAATTTTGAAAATGTTTAAGATTATCCCCACGAGACTATACATTGTCAAGAAACCTTAGAAGTTGTGAAAGGGTTTTCTTATTAATATCGATACATAAGCTGCCCCTTATATACATGAAGGACAGACCATATAACCTAGATACATATGGCTATATTTACATAATATCGATCGCCCAAGAGGGCCCAATACTCCTCCTCATGGTGGAGTGTGTAGGTTACGAACACCCAACTTGAAAATAAAATTCTCAAATTCTTTACGTCCCAATGCTTTAGTCATGATATTGGCAAGCTATGATTTCGTCAAAACATGGGTAGTAGTGATAGTTCCGCGTATCAGCTCATCCCGTATAAAGTGAAATTCCTTTTCAATGTGTTTGGTTCTTTCGTGAAATGGGGTTATCAACTAGTTGTATTGCCGAGATTCTATCGCAATGAAGAGGAGTAGGAGCTGAGCAATCAATACCGAAAGCAGATAACAATTCTCTCAACAAAAGAAGTTCACTTATGTATCGCCCATCGCACGATATTCAGCCATGGTGGAAGACCTCGAAACTCTGTCATGTTTCCATGTTTCGCAAGACAACGGAGAACCACCAACTTGAATAAACCATCCTGTTAAAGAACGACGAGACATTGGGCACACCGCATAATCTGAATCACACCATGCTGAAAGAGTCATTTCTGTATTTGCGTGTAAGAGAATACCTTGGCCAGGATCATTTTTCAAGTAACGGACAACCCAGAGAGCAGCTTCCCAATGATCTGGCTTTAGAGCCTTCATAATGTGAGATAATACATGGATGACATACAAAAGTTTGGGTCTAGTATTACCAAGATAGATCAGACGTCCAACCAGACGGCGATAAGGTAATGGATCGGGAAGCGGTTTCCCTTCGGCTTCAGCAAGCTTATGATTATGTTCAAGTAGAAAAGTAACTGGTTTAACTCCGAGAAGACCAGTTTCCGCAACAATATCAAGAGCATACTTCCGCTGACATAGATAAATACCGTCAGGACCACGAGCAACCTCAATGCCCAAGAAATAACGGAGAACACCGAGATCTTTCATATGAAAACAATTTGAAAAATAAGTTTTGAACTCAGTGATAATGGCTAAAGAGCTACCGGAGATGATGAGATCATCGACATAAACTAGAACATGAAGTCTAGAATTATCCGTTTCAATCATGAAGAAAGAGTAATCGGATACATTCTGCTCAAAGCCAAAAGCACGCAGAGCGCTCCCAAGTTTCTCGAACCAGCAACGACGAGCTTATTTAAGACCATAAAGAGATTTTTGCAATCGACAAACCTTATTTTTATTTGAGGCACGAAATCCAGGAAGAAGCTGCATGAAAACCTCTTCATCAAGATCGCCTTGTAGAAATGCATTATGAACATCCATCTGGTGAATTTCCCACTTTTTGTTAACCGCTTGTTGAAGAAATGCTCGAACTGTGGTCATCTTAGCAATCGGAGAAAATGTTTCATCGTAGTCGACACCTTTGGTTTGATTATTTCCAAGAACAACAAGACGAGCTTTATGTCTCTCAAGTGTACCATCCGCATTAAATTTGAGACGAAAAACCCATTTACAACCGAGAGCTTTCTTCCCTTGTGGAAGATCTTCAATTTTCCAAGTGCCATTATCCTCAAGTGACACAATTTCATCTATTATGGCAAAACGCTAGTTTTCGTCGACAACAACTTCTTTGTAGTGTTAAGGTTCATAAGCCGAAGTGAAAGCAAAAATATATACTTGATAATCAGCTGAAAATTAAGCACTAGATAGGTAATTATCAAGCGGATAGGGAGTAGCGGAGGATACGGCTCGTGTATTAACGTGTTCAGTGTAGTGACGTAATCAGCGAGCCGAGTTGGAGGACTCTTAAGCCAAAAACCACATCCTAGCTTTTCCGGACTAGAAGAGGTCATGCCAACAGGAGCTGGAGAAGATTTCATATCCAGCAACAACTGTCTTGATGTTGAAGAAGATGGAGAGTATAATGGCTTTGGAGTTGCCGAGTCGGAGACATAAGGTGTCATTGGTGTAATTGTATCAGGAGAAGACCAGGTAACAGTCCGTGGTAACGTAGCAATGGGAGTTTTCAAATTGGACTTTGTAGTACTTAAAACCGAGGAGGAAAGATCAGCCGTAACAGATAATGGTGAATCAACAATCGGAACCAACTCAGTGGAGATATTTGGTTTTTCCAGAGCTAAAACGAGTGGTAACAATGGAGTTACCATAAAATCAAAATCATCTTCAGATATTTGGCGTGGAACCGATGACGATGAAGTTGATGAGGTCATAGTCATAAAAGGATAATTTGTTTCGCAGAAAACAACATCCATGGAAACACAAATGACCCCATTCTCAATGTTATACACCCGCCTGTTGGAACTCGTTTTATGACAAAGTGGTTTCAGCCATTTTCCAGAGGACTTTCCGGTGAAGACGTTTACCGGAATTACCGGTCTTGGGCACGATAGAATCGTCGCCGCAAGCACTACATGGCAGTGTTTTAGAATGTCAAAAACGGAGTTTATTTTGAATGAGAAATTAATGTCCGAAGTGAGAAGCTTAGAAAGAATTACAAGCTTTGAATTTTGACTAAGTGTCAAATATCTCACTTTGGAATTTAGAGGAAAAATCCAACCACTTTGGAGCTGGATTTGAGTTATGAGATTTGGGAAATGGGCTTACAACCCATAAATCTATTTTAATTTTCCCAAAGTCATTTGGATTGAAATTGTTGTTTAAATCAACAAAAATCAATAAACGACATTTAAGATAATTAAGGTTAGAATTGCATCTTTGACTTGGTCAATAAAAATCAATTCTCATCGATTGTCATTATTAGTCGTACCCTCTCCTCCTTGAAACTGACGTGACTTTGTATTTTAGCAAAGCTATTGTCTTCTCATTCTAATTAACATACAGACACATAATCCCTCTCATCTCCCTTCCTCTTCTTCTCTGGTTTTAAGTCTGAGAGCACAACACCGAAATTTTTTGGTTCGTTAGCTTCCATTTTTCAGTGTTGGAAAAAGGAAGAGATCTGCAGTTGTATCCTGGGAGTCTTACCGCTGTAAAACCATCACACTACGGGGCGTATAAAGATTTAAGAAAAGAGATCCATCTCGCCTCTGCAATTCTTTTTCATCTTTAGATTTTGGTATTGTATTTTTACTCTATGTTCTTAAATTATCTTCTACAATTATCAGTTGCCTTGTTGTAGTAATTAAGGGTCCTACACCGCCAAACCTTCTGATACTTCGATGTTTTCAACCTAAATCCTAAAGCTCCCCGAGTACGACGACTTTTATTTTAGAGTCGAAGTGGACCGGTATTCGCACCTTGTGATTCGTAGGTACCTCGGTTACTCTCGTAGGAGCTGTTTGAACTTTAAAATCGGGTATCAAAGCCTCAGGCAATCAAATAACCCTTTGTACGTTGAGTACTTAGGGATCGGTCCACAAGAAAGCAAGTATAACGCACTAAGAATACAAGAAACTAATCAAGCTAAACAAGTAGGATATTTTGTTGTCGGTTTGTAATGTAACAAAACTAATAATTAAAACAGAACAATTAACGAAATTCAAATTAAAGTGCAAAGAAAACAAACTAAATGAAATGATTGGTTTTTACGATAATGAAAGATATGGACCGTTGGTACGGTAATTCGACTAGAGTGAATAACGGGTTGAATAAATGATGAATCAAAAGCACAATTTACGTTTATCCTATGACGTGAGCCTCTAAATTAATCTAGTTCACTTCCATGCTACTAGACATTTTACGAATCAATTGATCAAACAATCTTCCGATTGCATCTAAAACGATTCGTAAACAATACACACAAACTCACATATATCATCGTTTAACTCTTAAAACTCAACATCCGTTGGCTAAGATTTATTAAACTCACGCAAAGATAGTTCGGATTATCTAAAAATACCTTTCGGGCCTTAGATAATCTATGTTCTAGAAATCTCTCTTACGAAGCTCATTTCTAGCATTAAAATCAATCTATGCATGAACATAAACATAAATCGACAATCAAAACTTACAAACAACCATTAAAACACCCTAGATCTACCATACCAACAGCCCATAATGAAACTACTCACACATGTTCAAAAGACAAAAATAAACCGTACAAAAGATAGAGAATTTCAACATGATTAAGATTATGTAAAAAGATTCATGATAAAACAAATAACATAACCAAGATCTTAAGAAAAAGATTCTAAAACAAGAAAGGATATGCAGAGGATTCTCAGATCTAGAATGGTTGAAAAGTTATTTTACTTTACAGCTTTTTAGGTATTTATAGTGGAGA
>VBRH01001022.1:9221-24316 GCA_014578085.1 Cardamine resedifolia | reverse complement strand
TATTTATTTATTTTGGGTTTCGGATATATTTTTGGTTTTTCGGTTCGGTTCGGGTTCGGATAATGCGAATAGAAACATTTAGAATCCGTTCGGATTTTTTGACTATTCGATTCACTTTCGGGTCGGTTTTTGGATTTCAGTTTTTTTTGCCCACCCTAGTTTTAAGAAAACAAAATGAGACTAAAGAAAAGTAAAACTGAATTTGAAAAAGAAAATGTTATATATCGGTTTTGTTTAGTTTTTCTTTTTCAAGTTCAGTGTTTTTCTCTTTAGTCTCATTTTGTCTTGTTTTTTTTTTGTTTTTCTCTTTTTATGCAGGTTTTTGAAGATTCTGATAGTTGTGTGGGTTTTATTAGGCTCTCTACAATGAATTCTTCTCTCGAAGGTAATTTTCTTTTTGGGTTTGTAGTTTCTAAATTCTGTTTTTGAAGATTTATCGAAATTTGTGGTTGAGTTTTATGATGAAGCCTTGGATGCTGATATGGAATTGTTGTAGGTTTTGCTAGTTTTCAATCAAATGGGATTCAAAGTTTGAGAAAAATTTTAACTCGAGAACATATAACTGTTCTAGTTTATTGGTTTTAAAACAAATTTTATAAGTTCATTGGTTGATGAATCATACCAAAAAAAAAGTAAACTTTATTTGTGTCTATGTTGTTCTTATAGATTATGAATGAGTTAAGTTTTATTAGAGTGATAATATACAAATATATAGAAATTAAAAGAGAGAGTTTAGGAGAGAAGTTATTACAGAATCAAATCAAATTAAATCAATGATATTGATTTTCTTATATCTTCTATACGCTGCCTCAAGATGGAGTCACTTGAGTGACTCCAATCTTGGAACATGCATGTTGATGTCGAGCTCTTGTTAAGGGCTTTGTAAGTGCGTCTGCTAGTTGGTCGTGTGTGGAGACATGAGACACGCAAAGCGCACCAGACTTAACTTGATTGCGTAGAAAATGATAGTCTAGTGCGATGTGTTTCATTCGAGAGTGGAATACCGGATTAGCACAAAGATATGTCGCACCAACTTTGTCACAATAAATCACTGGAGGTGAAGAGAGATGTACCCGAATTTCAGCGAGTAGAGAGCATAACCATCTTACCTCGGAGGCGGTGTTCGCAAATGAGCGATATTTGATTTTCGTGGAAGAGCGAGCGGTGCCACGTTGCTTCTTTGAGGAACATGATATCGGATTGGTGCCCGAGTAGATGATGTATGCATTGGTGGAGACATAGTCATCATTGTCACCAGCCCAGTCCGCATACGAAAATGCATGGAGTGTGAGTGGTGAGTTGGCGCGAAGAAATATGCTGTGAGTAAGTGTGCCAACAGGATACCGAAGAACACGTTTGACTGCTTGCCAGTGATCATTGGTAGGACAGTCCATAAATTGAGAGAGTCGGTTAACCGTAAAAGCAATGTCCGGTCGAGTGAACGAAAGATATTATAGATTCCCGAGAACATAACGGTACTCGGAGGCATAACCTGCGTTCTTCCAATGTTGAAAGTGACTTTTGGCAAGACTAAAAAGGGTGTAGAGACTGGTTTTGCGTCCATCATATTGGTTTTGCTGAGAAGATCCACAATATCTTTGCGTTGCACGAGATGAAGACCTTGTTTTGAGCGTGTTGCTTCGATGCCAACGGAAAAAAATTGGATCAGTGTGGTCCTTGATGGAGAAGCGATGAGCAAAGGATGAGAGAACACTGGCGACAGTAGTTGGATCGCTCCCTAAAACTATAATATCATCGACATAGACAAGGAGATAAATAAGTGTAGTACCATGATTATATATGAACAAAGATGTGTATGCAAGGGAGTTTCGAAACCAATGTCGAGGAGGTGCTGCTTCAGTTCAATGCACCAGCGCATGGAACTTGATTGAGTCCGTAAATTGCTTTGCAGAGTCGACAAACATGTGTGGAACGATCCTTGTCAATGTAGCCTGGAGGTTGGGACATATATACTTCTTCTTCTAGGGTACCTTGAAGAAAAGCATTGTTGACGTCGAGTTTTTAGATAGGTCAATTCTTTTTAACCGCAACATCAAGAAACAATCTTAAGTTGTGGACTTAATTATGACTGGGCTGAAAGTATCCGCATAGTCCACACCATATTCTTGATTAAAACCTTTGGCCACTAACTTTGCTTTGTAACATTCCAAAACACCATTAGGAAGATGTTTGAGTTTAAAAACTCATTAATATCCTATGAAATTTCGTGTGGGTTCTGGGGGAATAGATCCCATGTATGGTTATGTTGTTGTGCGTTGAATTCGTGGGACATAGCGTAGTGCCAATTATCATCTTTTAAAGCTTGAGTGGCTGTTGCTGGTTCTATGAGAGGAGAAGTGGAGAGTGCAACGGTGATGCTTATTTTATTACTGGGTTTGGTAATATTATTATTTGAGCTAGTTTGCATTCGGTGAGTATTTTGCCGTGGTGGTGGAGGATTTTCTGGTTGTTGAATGGGAGCCGGTGGTCGGGTGGGAATTTTTTTTTTTTGAATGAATGTAAAATTTATTCAACCAAAAAACCATTTGTACATGTATGCAACTTTTTTATAAAATATTTCGAAGGTGGGAGAAATAAACTTGAGCTACGCTAGATTGGAGAGCGAGGAGGAGATTTAGCCTCTAGAGCCAAACCAAATGTTGAGCCCATCCCTTAGTTTTTAGTTTAGACGATCCTGGTTTCAAGAGTGAAGATATTATATTGCGGACAACACGATTAATGAATGTAACAAGCTGGGCATGAGGTCGAGAGAGCTTGCCCTGTCGTCGCCTATTATGTTCCATCCATAAAATATGGATAGCAGTCTGAACCACATAACGGATGATAAATCTTGTAGACGCTTTGAATATTGTACCTGACACTAGCGGGAGTAGCTGACCAAAAACCGTAGTGTAGTGGCCTAGAAGGAGACCTTTTACTAAAACCTCCCAGATATGTGAGGTGAACCTACAGCTAAAAAACAAATACAAATTGATCTCGAGTTTCCAGAGGATATGGGGTTTATTTGTTGAGCATTTGTTTTTGGGTCTTGTGTTTGTGGATTTTGTGGATTTTTTGTAGTAATGGGGTTGGTCTGGGCCACAGTCCTGGCCCATATTGAGGTGGAGCATTGGGCTCATAATTTTGAGAGGGAGAAGAAGAATTAGAAGAAGAATCAGAGGAAGAAGACGATACCTGAGGAGATGAAGGGGTTGTCGGTGGCACAGTGGGTGGATGAGGGACGTCGAAGTGAAGGTCTGAGCACAGGTTGTACAGTCGGCCGATGTGGTGGCGCGTGACACCAAAGGTTGGACAGTCGACAAAATTGCACCAAGAAAAGCACTATAAATGAGCTTATCCTGACGTTTCCAGACCGTGAACTCTGGATTGACAGTGATAGTCGCATTCACAGATACATTGACTGGTGGAATGACGACAGAACCATCAAAGTAGCCAGCAAGTTCATAACCATCGAGTAAGGCATGATTTTGAATGTGTTAAGTTTTATTAGAGTGATAATGTACAAATATATAGAGATTACAAGAGAGAGTTTATGAGAGAAGTAATTACAAAATCAAATCAAATTAAATCAATGATACTCATTTCCTTGTATCTTCTATAGTTTTTAGCTCTGACTTATTCTTGGAACTTAGTAATGAATGTTGTTGTTTTCTTATGTTGCGATTACAATGTAAATTTACGTCCTTTTTTCTTCATGCAGGAGCTGCAAGTAACTCATTGGAAAGAAGAAAAATGAGTCTTAATAAAAAGAGACAACTTGTCTATGAACTGTCGAAAAATCCGGATGAAGCCCTTAAAGTCTTGAAGTCCTGGACCTGCCTGGAGCTTCGACATGTCCTATGCTCAGAACCAGAGAAACAAAAAGAATACACCGGCTTGTCGAAAAAACAGATCATCAACCTCATTTTGAAAACTGTATCAGAGAGAGAAGGAAAATTCACCGGCTTGTCGAAAGAAGAGATCATCAACCTTCTCTTAAAAGCTGTATCAGAGAAAAACAATGGAGATGGTGAGGTTAAAGAGAAAAATTCATCACCAAGTACAAGTAACTCCAAGAAACAGATGACCCCAACAGCTAAAACTAAGGGTAACATTATTCTGTTTTGCAGTAGTGTTTACACTTTTACATCATTATTTTGTTTTTCTATGCTAACTTTGTAAATATCCATGATTCAGGCAATCTTTCACCTCTGCCGCGTTCATTAGAAGCTGAATCCAGCACTTCTTCTGAAGAAAAACAAGAAGCTGCCCCTGCCCCAGAGGATTTGCCCATCGCTCCTTTGAGGTTAGACCAAAATTGTGACCATCAAGATAGACCCGAGAACGTGACCAACATTGAGAAGTCAACAAACTGCAGTTTTGGGTTAGAGGATTGGGTGAAGATCACTAGACAGCTTGAGTTTTCAGGTCTTATTGTTAGGGAATTCAGAGATAAGCTTCTGTGTTGGTATGGCTTCAAAGCGACGGCTCATGAGAAGAATGTAGTCAAGGCCTTTGTTAATGCTTTCAAGGACGATCCAAAGGACCTGATTGATCAGCTCATTGATACCTTCTCTGAATCTGTATTAAGAGAAGATTCTGCAAGTGATGGTGGCAGTAGCCGTGGTTGTGTGTCATGCAAGAAGCCTCAACGTTGAATATAGGAGATTATGTAAGCATTGTTTGAAGTTTATGTGTTTTTTTCTTTCCTTGGGATATATCTAGAAAGGATTCAACTTGTTTTTATCTTCATTTCGAATTTTAGCATTGTTGGAAGATTATCTATAATGTAACAAATTATTGATTTGGATTTTGGATTAATTTTTTACTTTTTTCTAGTGGGTTGGATTTTTTTTTTTTACCCCCGAATATTGAAGGTTAATGGTAATAACTATCTATATAAAATTTTCATTTGTGGAGTTAAATTGTTTCTGGAGATTTTTTTTTTCTTTTTAAAATGTTTCTTTTAAATGCTATATATATATATATATATAATTGTGTTATTTAGAGTTATTGAAATACCAATATAAATTATGGTTATCCTTTTGATTCTTAAGGTCTTTAGAGCGAGTTCCATATATCATTTATCGGTTATCGTCCTATAAATAGTCATTCTCTCATCCTATTATGTCATATATCAAAATAATAATTTACTATATGTTTTTTTTTCTTGCATGGTTGAAAAATCAATTGAGACAAAATGACGGTAAGAATTTGATTCTAAATTTACTTTTACATTACATATTTTTTAATTTTATTTTCTTCAAACGCATTACATATTTTTCATATTTATTTTACATATGTTATTTTTGAATCAAAATTATATATATCAAATATTTCGGTGGCTACTAAAATCTTTGTAGATTTATCGATAGAGTTTCAAAAATTATCAAGTTATGACAACATGATTACTTTTATTTAGTTTTTAATTATATTTTATTGAAACAAATATCGATTTTGTTTTTTTAAACTACATAGGGATTTATGTTGTCTAAGACTTGTTTTCCATCATTTAGAATAAAAATATAACATCAAGTTACATTATAATAAATTAGGTTATAAATCTAAAAGATGTTTTTCGTTTCTCCTCATTTTAAATAAAAAAAATTAACATCAAATTAATAGGGTTTAAAGTTTTGGTTGGTGAGAGTCATCAAATCTCTTTCTTTCTTTTGTGCGGCTTTGTGTGAAAATGTACATGAGAAAACCCTGAGTAAGACATTAAGAAAATGGAGTACCAGAGATTATATACCACTCTAAAGGTCTTCAACAAGGTGATAAAGAAAATTAAGAGAAAAAAGAATGGAATATATGTTGTAGGATCAACCTACGAACAACACAATCAAGCTTTGATCAAAGAAAGGAAACAAAAGAATGCAATAATTATATGTACATGCCCTAGTAAAATATGAACTGTTTTTAAAGGTCAAAGAAAAATGGAAAAGATCTTCTAATTCTCCAATGAGATGAATTCTTAGAATTTTGAATAGAACCTTAGCCAGTTGTTGCATTTCGATGATACCAATGCATTTCTGGAAAACATAGAAACACAATTTGTTAGGAATAGACTGTTCATGCTGCAGAAAATCTACTGTTCCATCATCAAGGCACAACACAAATTCATGCACATAAGAACTTTAATGAGTTCCTTCACGTGAGTAAATTATTAAGAAACTCTTAGCCTATAATTTCTTAATACTTATATAATTTACTCTTATTTCAAACTAATAGAAAATTTAAATAGAACATAAAATATGAACAGTCAACTATATATATATATATTTTTTTTGATAAAGGACAGTCAACTATTTTCTAAGACAATATAGAATTTTTATATTTTTATCCAAAAAATAATAATAATGAATTTATTTCTTAATTTAAGTGAAGATAATAGAATATTTAATTTGAAGAGTCAACTATTTTTCTAAGATAATAATAGAATATTTAATTTGTTGACTAACAAAAGAAAAGAATAATTGATTTGTTTCTTAATTCATGAAAAACTATCATTTAAAAAATATTAAAAATATATCATTCCTTTTAATTCCAAAGTCCTATAATATTTTTTAATGAACTAACCAAAACTAGAATATATCACAATGATATAATATTCTACTGAATTAAGGGTCAATTCTTGAAATGGGCCCTTTCACAATTTTATTGTAAAAAATAGACTTGTATGATGTGAAATTAGAACCTAGAAGTCTCTATATTTGACAATAAAATTGTGAAAGGGTTCTTATTTTAGAATTTTCCCTTGAACTAATGGGTTACTTATATATTTTGCGCTCGATATGATTATCAGGTGGATGCATATGAGGCGAAAAATCAAGAACTGATGGCAGAGAACACTGATTTGAGAGCATTACTGCGATCCACGCAGGTTATTTTGCTTTTTCATTTTACTTAAGAATATTTATGATTCTTATATTGAAGACTATGAAGACGTTATGACAGAGCAACATGCGTTCTTTCTTGAATGCTTCCGATGGATTAACCAAGCAATCTTTGATAGCTAACGGAAGACACGGTGCATAAGTTAACTTCATTATAAGCTAAATCAAGATTCAATTAATTCCAAATGAATACATAAACCAAAACGCTGGTACATATCAACAAGAAATATTTGTATTGACAGGATGTTTACGACCTGCCTTTTCGTATGGCTCGAGGTCAAATAGAAGATAGTTGACGTTATAAGATGGTTTCCATCAAGGTAAAAAAGTCTAACTCGAAGTTACAATATAAAGTTTAAACCTATTTTATAGCTTCTCATATACTAAGCTTGTTCCATTTTTTCTTTGTTACGATTAATGAAGGAGCGTATTGGTCAGTTAGTATCAATTACTTCAGAAGCCTCTGAGAGGGAACTTGAACTTGAATCACAACTCGTCGAGGCACGCAGCATTATTCAAGAACAGGTATTTTTAAGCATATTCTTATTTGATATCTCAATTACTATGATCATCCAGAAACATTACAATTTTACAATCTTCTAATGCAGGAAAGAACTCAGCTCCTCCACAGTCTGTCAATGGACTGTGTGGCTGACTTATTAGATTGTGAATCTCAGGTTCAAAATATCAAGTCTCTCTATGTAATTTCTCAAATGTCTTTATGTCTTTTTAATCAATTAACTTGAATACAAACATTGGTTTATATGCTATTTTAAATGAATGTGGATTCGTATTTTTAACGACAGAAAATTTACCTGGCAATCATGTAATAAGTAAGATATCTTAGTAGATGAAGTACCTAACAATTGCTGACAGCAAATTTGCAAACTGTTGAATGTTACTCCCTCTAAGTGTAATAAGTATAGAAGTGTTTGGATACAATGATTACTATTTATACTTCTCTTTTAACAGTATAAAGATGTAAAAATAGCTAATTTACTCTGATTTAAAATTAGTAGAAGATGTAAATAGAACATAAGTTGAATGTTGACCAACAAATATATAAATATATATATATATATATATATATATATATATGTATTTGAATTTGAAATATCCGGATATCCATCCAAAGTTAAATAATCCAAATATTTTAATAATTAAAATAAAATATTGTGAGACGTGAAAACACCTGATCCCATTCCAACCTCGATATGTGGAATCTTCTTGTGCCATATGTACATAGATTGTTCGGGAGACATGGTCCAAGCCCGGTGAAGAAATCAAATGCAAATTTCATATTTCATAAGAAGAGGAAAACATTTATTGGGTTTGCTTGTACTGCAGACCTTCATCACCACTTTATCGATAAAGAGATTGATTGCTCTAGCTACAACGGTCTCTACATGGTCACTTAACCGAAAATTGTCATGTCTCAAAAAACTCTAAAGTTATATATAATTGAAATAAATAATAATCATGTTTACACTACTATAGTATCTCGAATTTGTTTTAGAAATATTATCTAAATTTTTATTATATATATATAATTTTATTTTTATAGTATTTTATTTTTGTTATTTTTTAAGATATGGATTTGGATTCGGATCCAACATTCCAATTTCTGGGTGGATATTTGAATTATTAATATTGAAAATACACTGATCAGAATCTGGTTAGTTTTGGCACGGATCCGACAGATCCTGATACACTTAACCGAGACTCTAAAACTTATTAAGGGAAAATATCTATATATTTAGATGATACAGCTTTTGATATTTTTAATTTAAATTTAAAAACTTCAATAAAATATAAAATATAATAAATATATATAGTTACAAAATTTTTGAAATAATTTGAAAGCCGCAAAATGCTTACCGCCTCTAATTATCTAAGAACGTATAAAATGTTATATATCCTAGCGTTTTGGGATGCACCTTTTCTTTTTCTATTTATAAAGGCAAGCCGGATCCAAACGATTTCAATGCCTAAATAAATAAAAAATAGTGTAAGAGATAGCCACAACACTAAGCAAACAATTTACTGAAAGCAAGCATATCTAGGTAGTAAATCTTGTGCGAATTAGACCATCAGAAACATATGTTTTAATCCAGTTTCGCATACAACTAGATTTTGTGCTCAGCCTCTCAAGGAGATTGTTTAATTCCACTAAAATTTCACAAGGTATGCACAATCTCCGGTTTTAGATCTGTTTCATTACATAGCGTTGAATCCACATAATACTTTGTGATTTCAAAACTTGTGATTACCTATGAATCACACCATTTTTTTTTGTCAATGTAAATTTAAGTTTCTTATGATTCCAACTTCCACAAGATCATATGAATCTAGAATCCAATCATATCTTGAATTGGTTTCTCATGTTATTATAATCATTGGCTCTATGTATTAACCCTTAACTAATATTGCTTCGTCTTTGTTTGATCTTTCATAAGCTTAGTCTTGGTATACTATTTTTTGGAAGAGATCTTCACTTCTAGAGGTACGACAATCTTTCTTTGACTTTAACTTCAATATGTTTTTTTCCTTATTGGATGATCACTCTCCCATTTCATGTGATCTTCCAATATCCTTAATCACTAGTCTCTCGTATGTAGTATATGGTCTTATGTACTATACCTTGTTTTATCATATCTAATTCTTAGAGTAATTAAGTTACATTAATGTCTTCATCAAAATCAATGTTTCTCTACCATAGTTAAAATGTATCTCTAAGCTTTTGAAAAGTTTTTGGCAAAAATTTCTCAACACATAAATTTCACTGCATCAATTTGCCAAATAAACTTTACATTATATCTATCTACCTAAATGACCATAATAAGCTTTTAAAACTAATATTACATTCAAAACAATGTGAATGATATTCTTAGCTAAAAAAATTAAGAAAAAACTCATATACAAAATGACATGCAAATCAACCTCTGGCCCCACCCACATATATAAACTCTCTATGTAGTCTCTCCGTTTGACAAAAAAAAATTGAATTTTTTGAAGACTAATGGAGATAACAGTTTGATTCTGTAGTTTGTAGAAGAATCCTTACTTTGTATTCGTTTTCTTTTCTTCTTTCTTCTTCTTCGTTTTTTATTTTGTATTTTGTATTCATTTCTATTGTCTCTGTTTTATTTCATACCCACAAGTTTTCTTTTTCAAGTCTCTGTTTTTTTTCTTTACTCTCATTTTGTTTTATTTTTTTTCTTTAATTGCAAGTTTTGAAGATTCTGTTGGTAATGTGTGTTTGATTAGGCTCTCTACAATTCTCTCCTCATGGACTCTTCTCTGGAAGGTAACTTTTTTTTCTGGGTTTATAGTCTCTAAATTCTGTTTTGGAAGATCTATCGAAATTTGTGGTTGAGTTTTATGATGAAGCCTTGTATACTGATTGGGCATTGTGTGAGTGTTTTCTGCGTTAGTTTTGAATCAAACAGAATTGAAAGTTTGAGACTTTTTTACTTTGTGAAAAGTAGCGTAGTGATGCTTTTACTAATTACTGCTGAATTATAGAGATCTTTTTCTTTTACTGTTCATTGTTTCTAAAACAAGTTTTATGAGCCAGTAAAAAAGTTAATTTTATTTGTATTTAAGAAGTCCTTGGAACTTATATATCTATGGATTCACTTGCTTTCACTTATTCTTTGAACTTAGTAATGAATGTAGTATCTTGTTATCTTCTGGGTTTTGTGAGCTTTTTCTTGTTGTTTCAAATTCTCTGACTTGTTGATATCTCAAAGTCAAAGTCTCAGTCGTTGATCCTACAAAACAGCATGTACAATTTGAGTTTTTGTTCTGTGGAGGTAGTTGAGGTTTCTTTGAGTTAAAACTTGTATGCTCTTGTAGGAGCTTTGTTGCGGTGAAAATGTAAATTTAAGTTCTTTTTCTTCATTTAGGAGCTGCAAGTGACTCATTGGAAAGAAGCAAAATGAGTCTTGATCAAAAGAGACAACTTGTCTATGAACTGTCGAAAAATCCGGATGAAGCCTTTAAAGTCTTGAAGTCTTGGACCTCCCAAGAGCTTCGACATATCTTATGCTTAGAATCAAAGAAACAAAGAAAATACACAGGCTTGGCCAAAGAAGAGATCATCAAGATCCTTCTAAACATTGTATCAGATGAAAACAATGGAGATGCTGCGGTTGAAGAGAAAAATTCATCACCAAGTACAAGCAAATCCAAGAGACAGAGGACCTCAACAGCTCAAACTAAAGGTAACAATATATTTTGTTTTGCAGTAGTAATTAATTTTTCATTTTTACAGTTTTTCATTTTTTTTTTGGTTAAAAGAATTATTCTGTTTTTTTCTATGCTAACAAACATGTTTTGTAGTAGTAGTTTTCCATTTTTACAGCATTATTTTGTTTCTCTATGATTTTCAGGCAAGGGTACTACTATATGCTGTAAAAACTGGGCTTGCCATGGGAAAGACACTTTTTGCAAGAGGTGTTCTTGCTATATCTGCCATAAGTATGATGGCAATAAAGACCCGAGTCTCTGGTTAAACTGCGAGGGCGAATCTTGTGGATGCTCCTTCCATCTCGAATGTGCGATCAATAGTGACAAATATGGTCTTAAGGAGGATAAACCAAGTAGTGATCTTGATGATTGCATCTACTGTGTATCTTGCGGCAAAAAAAACAACCTGCTTGAGTAAGATCAATCATTTAGTTTAGTTTTTACATTTTAATACAATCTTGAATGGATCTTTATTTTCTCTCTGTTTTTCTTTCTTTCTTAGATGTTGGAAGAAACAATTGGAGATGGCAAAGGAAACTGAGAGTGTGAATGAACTTCGTCAGCGTCTTCTCTTGGTTCAGAAGCTTCTTACGGGCACAGAGAAGTACAAAGACATATCTGAATTCGTGGACAAAGCTGCGGAGAGTTTAGTAAATGAATTGTGTGGTCCTCTTTCTAGTGTTTCATCGTCGAAGTGTGGAGGTCCTCTTTCTAGTATTCCATCATCGAAGTGTAGAGGATCCATTAAAAGACTTGGCTCGAAGGCGAGAGAAGTTAAGGATCATTGCTCTTCAGCTTTGGAATCCCTCCAAGAGAAACTAAATGCTGCGGATGTGTTATTAGCCATTTTTGTAAACAACAGCAATCTTTCACCTCCTCCAAGTTCATCCAACACTTCATCTGAAGAAAAACAAGAAGCTGTTCCAGAGGATTTGCCCATCGCTCCATTGAGGTTAGACCAAATCAATGAGCACCAAGATAGACCCGAGAACGCGACCAACATGGAGGATTCAACAAACTGCGGTTTTGGGTTAAAGGATTTTGTAAAGATCATGAGGCAGCTTGAGTCTTCAGGTCTTATTGAGAGGAGTGTCAGAGAGAAGTTTCTGAGTTGGTATGGCTTCAAAGCGAATGCTCATGAGAAGAATGTAGTCAAGGCCTTTGTTAATGCTTTCAAGGACGATCCAAAGGCCCTGGTTGATCAGCTCATTCACACCTTCTCTGAATGCCTACGGCATTGAATAGAGGATTTTATTATAGCATTTGAAGTTTTGTCTTTTTTTCTTTCCTTGGGATCATTTAGAAAGGATTACATTTATTTTAACTTCATTTGGAATTTTTAGCATTGTTGGAACATTATCATGGAACAAATGGTTGATTTGGATTTTGGATTCAACTTTTACTTTTATTTTTATTTTTATAGTGGGTTGGATACTTTTTTATCCCCGATTCTGAAGGCTAACTGTAATAACTATTGTAACTTCAAAATGAATCAAAAAGTACTGCATATTTGTGTTTAAAGAGAGGATTCAAAAAATGATTTTTACATAAGTATGTGGTATCTTGGAATTTTTAGTGTTGGAAACTTCTAAAATAAAATATATTTTCTTAACAATTCTAAAATACTCCTTTATCAAAAAACAATTCTAAAATACTTGATGCACTTTTAACATTTCTTACATAGTTTAGACTGTTTAGTTGTAGTAGGGCCGGACATTTTTTCCAAGCCGAATTGAATAGAAGTTTGGTTGGATTTGGTTTATGGAAAAATACAAAAGGATTTTGGTTTTCGATTGGTTCAGATTTGTAACCAATCGGTTTACTTTATAATTTACACTAATACTTAAAAAGTAATTTATCTGTTTTAAAATAATTGTCGTTTTACATGTTTTCAAAGATATTAAGAAAATCATTAAATTTTATGTTTTACTTTTTACTTATATAATCTATCAAGTTTTTAGTTGGTCAATACATTAATACATGATGAATAAAGCTGTAACAATTATCAAACTGTAAAATTTTATGTTAGATTCTAGAATATCTTTTATCAAAAAAAAACATATCGGTTAGACAGCAGAAAACTGTACCCAACTTTCAAAAAAGTCGAACTTGAACAAAACAAAACTTTTCAATTTCCCAATTCTTATATCTTAGCCTCGTGGCGATGTCAACCTATCCTATTTATGAGATTAAAGAGTTATATTATGGTAGCTTGGTAAGGGAAATATAAACGCAATTGAACATGAACACAGTAGGTGTGTAAGACAAGACCACATTAGAAAACAAGTCAGATTATGATAATAATAAAATAGGGGTTACATGACTATTACGAAAACCATGTAATAATCCAATTGACGCAAAAACAGTACAAAATATTGGCTGTATATAAAAAAAAAAAAAAAAACAAATCAAGATGTAAAACGTTAAGAATCCAAGAATGACTAATATGTAACCTAAATAATAAATTTTGATGAAAAAAATTATAACCACTCTTATTTAAAACTAATAGAAAATGTAAATATTACATATATTATCAATTGCTTCTTCCAATATCTTGTAACATCTCAGATCCAAAGCCCATTTCAGAATTAATCCTAAAGAGAAACATGAGGCTTAGGTTTTAAAAACTCTTTATATTTTTGTCACTTTTCCGCCGACTTAGGATAGAGAGATTGTAGCCAACCGTACACCCGCTGCCATCCATCGATGAAACTACCACCACCATCCATCCATGAAGCTACCACCACCGAGGACGCCCAACCCTCGTTAAAGCGGAAGCCAATGCGAAAAGGAGAGAAGCCCCCGCGGAAAAGGAGGAAGAATAAGAGAGAAGATGAAAAACCTCGAATTTGAATCTGTTTGAATCGGATTTGAGGAGATTGGTAAGTCTTTGATTTTTTTGTTGTGTTTAGGTGATCCATTTGAATTATCTAAGGAAGACAAGGAAGGAGAATAAGAAGTTTAAGCTTATTTCATGTGCTTATTGCTTCTTTGTCATTTGCTTCAATTAGGGATTAATTCTTATGTATTTGCTTCAATGGGATTGATTCTTATGGATATGGTTATGTGATTTGCTTACATTAAGAATTGATACATATGGATTTGTGTCTGAGAAAGACAAAGAAGGAGAAGAAAAAGTACTTTTAGCTTTTGTGTTCAATTTATCTTTGGATATTTGTTTAAAACATTTGTATTCAAATTTATGTTAAAAATTTTGTGTTTAGACATTTGTGTTCAATTTTTTTATATCTCTTACACAATAGTTTATAGGTTCTATTTGACCTATGGACAGTCAATTTGGACATGGACGTTAATAGGTTTGGTCATTAATGGACTTGGACGTTAATAGGTTTGATCATTAATGGACTTGATCGTTAATGGACATAATCACTAATTTGTCTACAATTAAAATGGTTAATATTGGTCGGATCCAAATTGGCGTGGACAGCCCATTTTGGCAGCCCTATTTGTAGATGCTAGTTTTTCTACTCTACTTCAGAGCTCAGGAGCTCACAGATATTTGTAGCTTCAACTTTGGTGGCCAAGTATCTGGCGATTAGGAAAGCCTTTGTAGTGGTATTGGTGTTCGGTTGTGTACTGTTGATTGTGATCCCAAACCAGCAGTTTCCTATGTCCCTCATCAGCTCAAACGGTGTTACCAAGGAGCAAAAAGGACTTGTCTATAATACAAGCTGTTTAAGTGTCTTCTTCTCAACTTTTGTCTTCTCCTTCTTCATTTTTTTCAACATTAGCGTTGCTGTTTTCTTAGCTAAATCAGCTATTTGATTTGTACTAGATTCCTCCTTCTATGGAGTGTAACTCATTTTATGATATAATATACTTGACCAAACAAGAAAATAAATGGAAATGATTTACTAATTCATTTAATCAACATGAGCGGTGTCGTTTGTACATGATTACGCTCACCGCCTCAGCCTGGTTAACTTC
>VBRH01001021.1:16100-34319 GCA_014578085.1 Cardamine resedifolia | reverse complement strand
GGAGAGGTTCTTGTGAATTGATCTTGTGTTTTGTCTCTTATTTTCCTTTTTGCATATTTGAGTCTCATGCATACACTTATTTGTATTGAAAATCCAAAAACCAAATAAGCATATACGTTTGCATTGCATATGCATAGGGGATAGACTACCGTGTAAAGCTCCATGCTTAGCTTGCAATGTGATGCTCATGATAATGCTCTTGTAGTGTTTAATCGATTTTGAAAAGTTGAATCTTTTCACTTTGATCTCTTCGCTCGAAAGTTAAACTCTTTATTGATGCTTGCTTGATTGCTATCAACTCTAATCTGGTGAACTTAAATTTGGACTTAAAAATCTCGCTTAGGGGCTCGAAATTCGTCTTCATAGTTGTCTATACAACACATTTGGGTTTTCTTATCGGTTGGATCCTGAATTCGGTTAGATTAGATTCACAACATAAAAGATAAGACAAAGTTTTCATGAGACAAGCACAAAGATGAGTAAAATAATTCATATAAATTGAGAGAAAAAAGAAGAGAACAAACTCTCATATCGACCTATTTCATGTATAAATATCTGGTTACATAAAGAGAATGGATAGTATTTAGTGTAATTATTGGAAATAACATTATTTGTGTCTAAAATGGTGGTGAAAAATGTTGAAGATCAAGTCCCTTTTCTCGAAGTCTTCACCCCTCTTTATAGTCATTTTCTCCTCCCAAAGTGTCATTACTTGGCCATTAATTCTAGAATTAACTCACAAAATAATTTCCATGGGTTTATTTCTTTGACTATGACCATTAATTCATGAATTAACTCACAAAGTAATGTTAAGATTTGACCTCCTCCTTTGTGCAATATGGACCTTCTTGGGCTTTGTAAATCGATGGCCCTCCAATGCTCTTGATGGTTCCCGTGTGCGGAATCCGGTATCAACATAAGCCCCCCAGTTCTTCGAGTAAGTTAATTTGCTCAGAGAACTAATATTCTTGTAACGGTTTCGGACTAAGTAGTTGGGAGGTGAACATGGCGGATACGTCATGAGCTGGAGAAATCGTTGAATATGCTTTGAAACTCTCTCTTCTCCATGGGACGCTAAATCGACATCTTGTGGAAGTGACATAGACCTTGTTCTTATGTAACCTCCTGAGCCCCAAGCCGCCGAAGTTCGCAATTTGGCTCCTAGGTATTCGTTCAAAGGGAACCTGAAGTGGCACTGACTCTGGGAAAGAGCCCAGTGGGCATTGTTCCGGAGGTCAATCACTATCTCGAGCTGGTGGCAGTTCATCCTTCAAATCTAGTAACCCTTCTTCCGTTATTGTACTTTGGAGAAGGAGACATTTGGAGACATTTTCAGGTGTTTCTCTACCCGAACTGGAGAGAGACTCCCTCATTTTGACAAGTGGTGCGAGGCTACCTGCGATAAATATTTACGTCATGATTTCCTCGCTTCCCAGGTTCTAACTCCACGCCTTTATCGATTTCCTAGCCAAGAACTTGAGTCTCTAAAAAAGAAGTTCGCCGATCTAGAGCTTCCGAAAAAAATGCTAAGAAACTCGAACGTATGGCGAGGCTGGAGAAGAAATTTGACGATGTGAGGGCTGCCTTTGAAGGAGAAAAATTCGCTGTGGGGAGTTATATTACCGATGTTAAATCAGATTTGGACACTCTGTAGGTATCCCTCCTTGATCTTCAGTGGTTTACTTCGGCTTTTGTGGACTCTCCTTCTCTTCTGAATTTTGATCTGGAACCCCCTGTGGACGATGCTGCTCTACCGTCCGTGGAGGCTCCCTGTGACTTTCCTCCACCTCCTCCTATTGTCGAGGTAAAGTTTGATCAATCCGGCTTGAATGGCCACGCTATTAGTGATGACCAAATGGCTAAGATTAGAGGTTGGAATCCCTTCTTGAATTGTAACTTATAATATTTGGTTCATGGTGCGGCAACTCCAATACTTGTTGCTGCTCCTGTGGACACTTCGCCGGTTGATCCGATGATATAAATTGAAAGGACTTCCGAGATGGCAGAGCCTACGTCTGATAAGACCCTTGGAGTCGACTCTTTGAAAGGTGTCGAATCTTCTTCCGGGGCTAAAAATGGTTGCGTCTATTTTCCTCGGGGATTGTCCCGCTTTTTTATTTTCATCAAGACTTGAATTTGTTTTGCTGCCACAACGGGCCTTTTGATGTTTTGATTTTTCTTTTACCCAAGGGGGATTTCGAACTCGTTCTTTTTATTTTATTTATGGAACTTTCCTTGGCCATTTTTTGTTGGTATGTGTTGAACAATTGTGCCGGGTTTGCAAGGTCCGAGTTATTCGAAACACTAGGTCAAATTGTTTTTCAAGGGAAAAATAGGTTGATCAGGCCCTTACCATTTAAAGGAAAACCATAACTAGTTAACCTCGGTAATTATGCGAGGATGGGGCTCGACTTATGCGAGGATGGAGCTCAACTTTTGAGTAGGTGCACCATGTTGCTATGTGAATAATCGCGAACCATATCTTGGTTCACTATCCCGAACTGGTCGGTTTGCTAGATTATGGGCCATTCGACGACCTTTGCTGGGCCAACTAAACCCATTATATGGGTTACGTAACACTAGGAACAATAAACCCATAGGTCTTAGTTAATCTCATCATGCGCCCAAGCAGTTAATGTTTCCTTGAATATTGAAACTGTCAACTCCGAGAAACAAAGTGATTTTTGGCGTGTGTAACCCTACGCAATGAATCAAACTTGATTTTTATGAGTGGTCATCATATCCCGAGCTGCATAAGGGATATAATCGACTTATCCGGTCAGGGGTGGTGAGTTGTTCTGCGACGAGGACTAAGTGGTTGTTCATAGCTTCCGGTTGACTTGTCGCTTAATTTTGTTTTTCCAGTTTGTATGCTCGAGTGCAACATTTTCTCCTATGCTTGCTTATGCAACTAGCTCTTTTCTTCGTGTAATAAATGTCGACGACCACCTTCAGTTGATAAGGTCCTTCCCAATTGATCCCAAATTTTCCGGCTCCACTATCTTTTGAATTCTTGAAAACTCGTCTTAAGACGAGGTCTCCAACCTTCAAGGGTTGATTCTTTATCTTCAAATTGTAATAATGTGTTGTTGCTCATTGATAATTCTATAGCCAAACCAGGACTCGGTCTCGTCTCTCATCGATTGTGTCTAAGGCATCCTCTATCATCTTTGTATTACATGCTTCGTCGAGCGGAACTTTGGTTCACCGGAGTCTTGGGACGTTTAGCCCGACAGTTACCACCGCCTCTACTCCGTATATCAAAGAGAATGAAGTGTCTCCATTTTTCTCCCGAGGTGTAGTTCGATTTGTCCATAAAACTGGGTGGAGTTCATAATACCATCCTCCTTTGTGGGCGTTTAATCTCTTCTTTAAGTTGTTGATGATAGTCTTGTTCGAGGCTTCTGCCTAGCCATTTCCCTATGGATATCTTGGCGTTTGAATTGCCCACTTGATCCCCCACGGAGCGCAAAAGTCCTCGAAGTCTTTGGAAGTGAACTGGGGTCCGTTGTCGGCAATGATTTCGTACGGAATTCCATGCCAGCAAACAATATTCTTCCACAAGAAGGTTTTTACTATTGAATTCTTCACTGATGGGTATGCTTCAACCTCAATCCATTTTGAAGAGTAATCAGTTAAGATTAGAACTCAGAAAAATCTCCGTAAGATAGAATATAATTTTCTGAAGAGTGAACTCAACACTTAGATTCCACCAAAGTGAACTTACTTTCCGAGAGTTAGAACTCAGAAAAATCTCCATAATTCGTTATTCGTCTTTCTCTGTGGTAAAGACGGATGAATTCTTCTACATTGAACTCGCCAGCACGTTGCTCGACTAAGTGCTTCTTGAGCAAGCCGTGATCCTTCATTGCATGTTCATTAACTCGATGAATGTCACAATATGCACTTTCATCTCATACCGAAGTTGTTGGGGAAGGAGACCCAAACCTTCCTCTTCTGGGGGACGGCCTTCTAATGCTATTGATGTACAGAGTTGCTCCAAAATGTTTTTGGTTCCTTGTTCCTCCTTGGTTCAAACTTTTTGGTTGGGGGTCCGGCAGTTGACTTGACCGGATGATACTTCTTTGCAAAGACTAACTTCTCCTCCTCTGCTTCCATCCAATTATTAGCTCAAAATAGGGCATCATGAATGGTTGTTGGGCAGTTTACAATAAGCTCCTCTCTGAATCTTTGACTCGTGCGAGAGTCCATTCTTTAGAGGGGAAAATGCTGTGATTTGAGAAATTCCTTGGATTTTTGGCCAGTATTTCTTTGTACTTTTGAGATGTACTTTTGTAGAGGCTCCTGCGGTCCCTGTGGTAAGTTCAATATGTCGCTGTCCAATTTTTCTTTCTCGATTAGCATGGAATAAGGTTCTTCGAGAAGAGTTCATAATATCCGGAGTCCCCCTCATGAGCTTCGAGTTCCAGATCGATTCGGCCCGCTACGATCTGGAAAGCGGCTAGATGGCTCTCTGGATTGCCCTTCCCATCGTACGTCAGCAAATTTACTTTGCGAGAATCCCTTATCCGAAAGTTTGCAATCTGCGAGGTGAGTGGGGATAGTCTTGCTTCTTCAATCACCGTTTCGATCTCAGGTGTCGAGCTGGTCGCTTGATGGATCTTTAACTTCACTTCTTTTAGTTCGCTGTGGATTTTATCAAAATCAGAAACGGGAGCTTGATTTCTTTTGATGGTAAGATCGTTTGGGTCGTTGGTGCGATGGTTCTTGTCTTCTTCCGCTTGGTTCCCTGCTAGGTTTGGTGTTTTGGGATCTCAAGAGTTAGAGGATTGCGAGCACCAGGAGACTCGAAAAGTAAAAGAGTGCGAGCACTTCTCGAGGTGGTTCCTGCAGCCACGGATTCCACATGAGCATAAACAGTAGAATAATTTCCAGTTAAGGTTACCTGGGACGGTTAACCGGGAAGCCACTCTTGAAGTTAGACAGTGGCAGAATCCGATCTGAAAGATCCGCCTCAGTATAACCACCATAACTTCCTGACCATATCCTCGAATATGAATCCGGTTGTGGCTATGGATAGCTATTGATGTCGTGTATCTGTCCATGAAATTTTAGAAGAAAAGTAAAATATATTTGCTACTCCGTTTCTCCTTTCTCCCAGAACAAGTCGGATCTATCTTTTCCTTCTTACTCTCTTTCTCTGTTTCTCTCTTTTCTTCTCATGATCTCTGTAATGCCCGTGTTCCGGAAAAGAAGAATTTTGGGAGTTATGTCCGGAGAGGAGTTGGGTAAGGTTAATTCTAGTGTCATTTTATTTAACTGGTTTGCGAGTGTTTAATTAAACCAAAGGATTTTAATGAATTCTCGGTTTAATTTAACTCCTAGTTAATTTAAATTAACGGAATTAAACCCTAAACTGACTTCTGGAGGGTTTTGCAGAGAGTCCCTGGAGAATAATATATGGGAATTGTTGGGCTGAGATTGTGCAGAAAATCTCTGGAAATATTCCCGGGAGATATAGAGCTGAGATTCCGATGAACAAATCTATTGGTTGCGTGAGAGGCAAGGAAAGAACCAAGCTTGGAGTAGCGTGAGGACTAAGCTTCGATGCCTCCATCGTGTGAGAGAGAAGAGAGCGAGTCTTTTGTTGGTGTTGAGGCGTGGAAAAGAGAGAAAGGAGTGGAGATGGTTGGTCAGCTTTGTGGTCGTGTGACCGGTGTGTCGTCGAGTGACAAAGAGTTGTCCGAGTGTGGGTCGGTGACGCGCGCGATGAGTGGTGGTGATGTGAGAGTCAAGTGGCGATGATGGTGCTGTGACGTGATGAGATCTTAACGGAGATGCCATGGCGCCGTGTTCATGTGAAGTTGTAGGTACGCAGAGGTTGGTGAGGAAGAAGAAGATGGCGTATTATTCTTTTTTTTTTGTCTTTTGTGATTACTGTTTGGTGTGTAGTTTAGTGGTTTTATTTTTTTTTATTATTTGTTAGGTTTGCGTTTGGGAAAAATCTAGTGTTATTTGTCCCGGGGAGTTCCAGAAAATTGCAGAACATTGTCGCAAAAATATATGTGCGGGAATAAGGTGAGTGCGAGACCATAAACGTATATAAACAATTTTAATATTTGATGTATTTTCATAAATATAGGCCGCGTGTGATCTCGGGGATCTAGATCGAGTGTTTTATGAGATGGTTGATTTTTTCGGTATTTTCGTGTTTAAATATGTTAAATATTTTAATTGTTTGTGTGTATAGCTTGTAGATGGGAGGAATGCCTTACTAAGTATTTATCAAAATACTTATGCATCTCCTTTTATTGATGCAGGGAAAAAAAAAGTGTGACCGTGGGATCAAGGCAAGGAAGAGGAGATGATCTAGACTTGTCGGTTTGTTGGTTATTTTAATTATTAATTTTATGATTTTAGTTTAAAAAAATCTAGTAGAATAAATTGGTGAAATTATGGTTTATTTCTGATTAATTTATAGCTTGTGAATTAATTTATTGAATTTATTTTGGAGTTCCACTTGATAATTGATTAAATTTGGATGAATTGATTTTTGTTGTTTAATTATTTTATTGGAATTTTCTATGAATTATTAATTGATATTATTATTTATGGGGATTTTAATATTTAAAAAAATATATTAAATTTGGTATCAGAGCATTTACGGTTCTATGACGGTTTTGAAAAATTAGATTGGGAGTTAATTAGATTTTTGGTGCTGTGTGATGCATGAGTTAAAACCGTTGTTTGAAATTGATTATGTGAGTTAGTCATTTTGTTTGGGCATGAAGTTCTAGATCATCCTCTTCGAGCCATCAATGAGATTCCACGGTAAGTTGTTTTTGCTATGGATAAAATTCTTTTGTCTCTTATATGTTTATGTGTCAGTAAGATGGCTAACAGAGGTAGAGGTCGTGGCCATGGTATGGGTGGAGGTCGGGGTCGCCTTCAGACGAACGTGAGAGCTCCGGTGGTTGACAAAAGTGTAGCACGGAGTGCTACGGTTGAGCAAGTCTGTGGTCGCATCAGGTGGAGTCTGAGGGTGTGGCCGGTGTGGGTGTCGGTGTGGGTGTTGGTGTTGCTGGAATGCCAGCAGGTGCTGTAACAGGTGTTGCTCAGGCTCTAGATGATCAGATTGCGGGCCTCTTAACCATGTTGTTGGAGCGGTTACCAGAGAGGGTACTAGTGCAGGCTCCGGGGGTACCACCGGTAGCAGAGGTATAGCCGAGGGTTGAGGTTATAGGTGAGCTTCCATCATACCTGAAGATGATGGACCAGTTACAGAGGTTTGGTACGGGATTTTTTTTCTGGGTGGTGCCAAGCCTGAGGAGGCAGATGAGTAGAGGATGCGAATAGAGTCGAATTTCTGTTCGATTAGGTGTCCAGAGGGATTCCAGGTGGATCTTGCAGTCCACTATCTGGAGGGTGACGCACATCGCTGGTGGAGAGGTGTTGCGGCCCGAAGGGCCTAGGCCGAGATGTCTTGGGAGGATTTTGTGGCGGAGTTTAACTCCAAGTATTTTCCCCATAAGGCATTGGACCAGTTGGAGATACGGTTTCCAGAGTTGGCTCAGGGGAACCGGATAGTTCGTGAGTATGAGGCGGAGTTTAACCGTCTCAGAGTGTATGGACGTCATGCTCTAGATTATGAGCATGCCCAGGTGAGACGGTTTATGAGAGGTCTTTGGGCCTAGTTGAGGAATCATTGCCTAGTGAGATCGTTTGGCACGGTTGTGGAGCTTGTACAGAAGGCCGCGTTGATTGAGGAAGGTCTGAGAGACGAGGTTGTGGTAGTCAACCCGACTTTTCAGGCAAAGAAGCCTCAGCATCAGTCTGGTCCAAGCAACAACGACAAGCCGGTGCAAGGACAGAAGCGTAGCTGGGAGGATACTCCTAAGGTTAACCAGGGCGGTCAAGGATGTTTCGGGTGTGGAAGCAAGGACCACAGGGTTCCAAGCCGTCCTCAAAAGGGCGAGATGCATGGGGATACTCGAGTTTTTTTAGGAGTTCGAGGATGTTTTTCAGTCGTTGCAGGGGTTACTACCGACTCGGTCAGATCCTTTCATGATTGAGTTAGAACCGGGAACAATGCCGATATCTAAAGCTCCGTACAGGATGTCTCCAACAGAGATGGCAGAGGTTAAGAAGCAGCTGGAAGAGTTGTTGGGTAAGGGTTTTATCCGTCCGAACAGTTCACCGTGGGGAGCACCGGTGATGTTTGTAAAGAAAAAGGATGGAAGTTTCTGGTTTTGTATCGATTACCGGGGACTCAACCGAGTCATAGTGAAGAAAATGTATCCTCTACCGCGGATTGATGAGTTGTTAGATCAGCTGAGAGGGGCTACTTGGTTCTCCAAGATAGACTTGGCATCAGGATACCATCAGATTCCGATTGATGAGGTGGATATCCGGAAGACGACTTTCAGGACCATATATAGGCACTACGAGTTTGTGGTGATGCTATTTGGGTTGACGAATGCACCAGCAGCATTTATGAGATTGATGAACGGAGTATTTCAGGAGTATCTGGACGAATCCGTGATCATTTTTATTGATGACATCTTGGTGTATTCAACTCGAGGAACACGTGGTTCATTTGAGGAACGTGTTGGAGAAGCTGCGGGAACATAAGTTGTTCACTAAGTTGAGCAAGTGCAGTTTCTGGCAACTAGAGATTGGGTTCTTGGGTCATATTGTTACGGAGAAGGGAGTGTAGTTGATCCAGGGAAGATTAAGGCTATCAGAGAATGGCCGAGGCCAAGGAATGCCACTGAGATCAAGAGTTTTCTTTGTTTAGCGGGTTACTATCGGAGATTTGTCAACGCGTTCGCGAGTATGGCTCAGTCTATGACAAAGCAGATGGGGAAAGATGTTCCGTTTGTGTGGTCTCTAGAATGTGAGGAGAGTTTCGCGAATCTGAAGACGATGTTGACGAGTACACCAGTTTAAGCCTTACCGGAGCCGAGTGAGCCTTTTGTGGTGTACTCGGACGCTTCGAGATTGGGTCTCGGTTGCGTGTTGATGCAGCAAGGGAAGGTTATTGCTTATTCTTTGCGTCAGTTGAGGAAGCACGAGAGTAATTATCCTACCCACGATCTTGAGATGGCTGCAATGGTTTTTGCCTTGAAGATTTGAAGATCTTATCTTTATGGCGGGAATAGGTCAGCTCGATACTACGAGCAGATACGTTAGGTCGGCTACATCAATTCATAGTACGAGCAGGATTCCATAACCTCTCTCACACAGTGATGATGAAGAAGATGTCCCTGAAGACAAAGGTGGTGCTCCTCCGCAAGCTGAAGATCCTTAGGAGATGCTGAGGTTAGGAAAAACATTTAATAGCCAAGAAGATTTCAAGATTGTTATGCTTAGGTATTCTCTGAAAACAAGATACGACATTAAGCTTTATAGGTCACAAAGTTTGAGGATTGGTGCAATGTGCTCCGACATTGATGTCAAATGTGCATGGAGATGTTATTGCTCGTATTATAAGAGAAAACAGAAGATGCAAGTGGTGCGTTTCTTAAATGGGATGTAAAGGGACATCTCTTAGCTGCCACCGGGAGAGATGGAGATAATAAGATATTTCCCATTGCTTGGATTATTGTTAAAATTGAGAATGATGATAACTGGGACTGGTTTGTTAGGATGCTCTCTGCAAAGTTGGATCTTGGAGATGGAAGAAGTGTGGCAATCATATCAGACAAACAATCGGTTAGTGTCATTAACTAGATTTTGTTTCAATCATCAAACTGTTCTTTAACTAGATTTTTTTTGTTTTATCATGCTTTTCGGGGTTTAGTTAAAGCAATTCATAGTGTCATTCCACAAGCTAAACATAGGCAGTGTGCTAGGCACATCATGGACAATTAGAAGAGAAATAGCCATGATATGGGGCTACATAGACTATTTTGGAAGATTGCTAGGAGTTATACAGAAGGAGAATTTTCTAGTCATGTGCAAGAACTGAAGACTTACAATCCAAGTGCTTTCGATTCTCTACTAAAGACTAATCCGAGGATGTGGTCTAGAGCTTTTTTCAGGATAGGAAGTTGCTGCAATGATAACATAAACATTCTCAGTGAGTCTTTCAATAGAACAATCCGACTAGCAAGAAATAAACCTTTACCATATATGTTGGAGGACATTAGGAGGCAGTGTATGGTGCGTAATGAGAAGAGGTATGTAATTGCTGGAAGACTGAAGACTAGATTCACTAAGAGTGCCCATGCTGAGATATAGAAGACTGGGTAACAATTTTGTGAAAGATGTATGGCAAGGCATAACAAACATGAGGTATGCCTGGGTAATGCCATTTTCTCAGTGGATATGAATGAAAACACTTGTGGTTGCAGGATGTAGCAGATGACTGGTATACCATGTGTTCATGTTGCATCTGTCATCATAGGACAGAAAAAGAAGGTTGAAGATTATGTGAGTGATTGGTACACAATTAGAATGTGGCAGCAAACATACTATGACAGTATTGGGCATGTTCAAGGCATGCTTTTGTGGCCAACAGTTAACAGATTATGTGTGTTGCCACCTCCTTGGAGAAGAGGCAATCCTGAGAGATCAAAGAATCATGATAGGAGTAAATGAATTTATGAAACTGCCACTTCCTCAACTAACACTAAGTTATCACGTATGCGCCGAGTCATGACATATTCAAATTTCAAGGAAGAAAAGCACAATAAAATAGGATGTCAGAATCAGAGAGTTGCAACTCCACCAAAAAAACCAAGGGGTCGACCAAGAAAATATCAGGTTTGTATCCTCTTTTAAATTTTGATATTTAAATATGTGGAATGCATATTGATAGATTGATTGAAATCAGGAGCCAAGGAATATCTTGTTTAGACAAGGAAAACCATGGCAAGGATCACAAGGAGAAGCATCTGAGGGAGTTTCACACGGAGTACTATCTCAAAGACCACCATCTCAAATAGACATGGGCATATGGGTAATGGGTCCGGGTTCGGATAAAACCCAAACGAGTTCGGGTCTATCGGTTTTATGTATTTACTACCCAATAAAGTAATTATAAATATTCGGTTCGGTTTCGGTTTGGGTCTTGTTGGGTTTGGGTTTAAAATTTAAGAACCTATAAATACCAAAAAAATGGGTACTTCATCGGTTCGGGTATTTTATACCCGAATATACTTGAAATCTACATATTTACCCAAAATGTAACTAAATTACCCAAAAACACATATAATTTAACATACATAAACACATACAAAACTCACAAAACATATAATATAACTCCAAATTTAATATTCAATGACTGAAAAAGATAGAATAGTGACAATAAATCCAAGTTACACAAAGCAAAGTCACAAAACAAAAAAATATAAAAACCCTAAATACTCATAAGTGCCTTTAATTTTGGGTTTATGGGTACCCATATGTGTATTGGTTTGGGTTTGGGTTTTACCCGATACTCACGGGTAGAACTACACAAGACCCAATAGGGTAATTTGGTAATACCCATACCCTACCCGAACCGGTATTTCGGTTTGTTTTTGGTTCGGGTTTTTGGGTTCGTTTTTATACCCAAGCCTAATCTCAAAGACCACCATCTCAAAGATCTCTCTCTCAAGGAGCACCATCTGAAGGACCACCATCTTAAGGACAACAGGGAGGAGAAGGATCACAGGCAGAAAGATCACAGAGAGGCTAGGGATTATGGGTTTGAATGTTCACAGAGAGGAGAAGGATCACAGACAGGTGTTTGATTCTGTGTTTTGTTGGTGTTTAGCTCGGATCAGAACCTGCAGTTTCTGCTGATACATTTTCAAATTGTTTCCAGACATATGTTTTGACTTGTTTCAGGTTCTTTGTTTTGCTCGGATTAGGTGTGTAATGAACATGGTTTTTGTTTGTTTTATTTCACTTGTTCTGAAATGAACGTTTATGTGAAATGAACATGGTTGGTTTGTTTTGTTTCACCTGTTTTGTCTGCATTTTGAATGCCACTATAACCTAAACAAACTGAGAGTTAAAGCAACCAGTTTAAAACTAATAACAACAAGTTAAAAGCAATACTTTGAAGTAACAATTTAAAGCAAACAAGATGCATTAAGGTCAAAGGTTTACAACTACTAATAACCAACCACATTGAAGCACAACAAGTTTAGAACTCTACAATTAGAACTCCACAGTTAGAACTTCACAATTTTCTTTTCATTTGCCTGACCAAACAATACATAAACAATCACAATGGTAATAAGGCATATCCACACAAAACACACTTTGAAGCACACTTTCATCTTGCGGATTTCCATTTTGCTAAACATTGCTTCTTCCTTCAGTTCTTGCAACAGAGCCTTTAACTCATTTGCCTCAGATTTGGCTTTGCTAATCTCATTTGCCATGATTGCTACTCTTGGTAAAGCATCTTCAACCTCTTCTAACACGGCATCCTCCACCCACTTAAACAAATGACCCTAATGAAGAAAACATTTACACAATGTTAACTTACATTTCTGGAAATTTCAAAATAAATATGGCAAGAATACTTACATCCCTTTCGGTTTTCCACGACCTCGCATCGCATTTGCTAGTACAGCGGAAGAACGGTCGTCCTAGGTTCCTCTTGCGTCTTAGCGGTGAAGATCGTGACACCTAAGCCACACACACACTTTGATGACAAACCACGGTCTTCAGAGACACCCGATGTCACAGAGCTTGAACTCATCGGAGTAGTAAGAACGGAATCACAAGGAGAAAACCAAAGAGAGACTATCGAGAGAGAGATTTTTTCTTTCTAGGGTAAGGGATTCTGAAATCAATTTGGGGATTTTGTTTCGATTTAGAGATTTTAACTCCTTCATTATGTTAAAATGACGTCGGTTTAGTAAGAAGAAAGACGACGTCGTTTTGACATAACGAAGCCGTTAACGGGAAGTTAACACCCTAATTGTGTTCTGTCTGTATACTTAACGATGTGCCTCATATGGCTCATTCAACATAACTTAGCCATTTATTTAAATAGTCAATCTAAAACTTTAGCATTTAAATGACATTTTGTAAGTTCATGATTAAAACGTCCACAAAATGTAAGTTCACGCTTTTTTGACTTTTTCCCGAAAATAAATTGATGTGACAAGAAATAAATTACCCAAGATCAAAACGAGAGAAGTTACCTTTTTTGGATGAAGAATTTGAGAAATGACGACAGACGCTCACTATTTATAAGGAGAAAGTGACCTTTCGGTGTCTAACCTACGCGACTCCTCGGCTTCTGACATAGAAACTGCCTAAATAGGTTTGAAATCCCAAAAATCAAGGCAAGTTTGGCAAATAAATATTTGCAGATATTCAAGTAAATCGAGCTAGATCTTGCATCATAAATCGATGTTTCTCCCGCAATGTAAGCCGACATTGTCGCGTCATAAGCCGACCTATCATGCACTATAAGCCGATCCTAGGATTGCATCATAAGCCAAACAACATACACACAAATGTAAGTCGAGCTTCATCTTGCGAAAGAAAGCCGAACTCTCAATCCTTAGAATAAATAGATCTTGATTTACATCAGGTCATCTAATTTCACTACATAAGAACTTAACACTAGTTCAGACGAACTGGGGGGAATAATTGTTGGTAACGGGTTTAGCACCCTACCATAAAACCGACCAAAATCAAGTTCCATTCATGCTTAAGCACAATCAATTTTGGCCCACAAGGATCAAAGCACCGACCTACGCAAAAGAGGAATCCTAGTCAGAAAAGAAAACAATGAAGAAATAAGGAAAAGCCGATCAAGGCCCAAAACCGGCCAAAACCGTCCTAAATTCACTATATAAAAAAAAGAGTTCTTGAGCCATTGAGGGGCATCCAACAATCGCTAAGAAGACCTAAGTTCTAGATTTCATATATCTTTTGTCTACTTGCTCAAAAACCCCAAAAATTCTCTTGTTACTTGTTCGACAATCATCAATAAAACGCCTACTTCTCATCAACTCTAATCTTTGAAACCCTAATTTTTGTCTCTTTGAGCCTTCGGTTCAAGAATCTCCTGAGGCTATGGAAGTAGAGAATGAAGCTTTTACTAGATGGGAACGGGTGGCTTTACTAGACGAAAAATCTTTAAAGCAGAAATCGAATTGTTCTGGTTAAATATTGGCGATAAAAACAACGAGAGCGAGCTTTCATCACGATGTGGTAACAAGGGAGACAAGAAACTCGATAAGGGAGATTAGGTGTCAAGACAGAAACGTAGTATCCAGTATAGACGAGATTAAAACAGAGGCGGACCATTTTTCAGAGAATTTTTGCAGCTTATACCTGACAGTTATGACGACATATCAATGGAAAATCTGCAAGATCTATTATCTTTCCGCTGTTCAGAGGAGTATAAGGCAATGCTCATGAAATTTGTCTCAGGTGAGGAGATTAAGCGAGTATTATTTTTGATGCCAAATGACAAATCACCAGGTCCCGATGGATATACATCAGAGTTTTACAAGGCCGCTTGGGATATTATCGGAGCTGAATTTGTGACAGCGGTTCAATCATTCTTTGCAAAAGGCTTCTTACGAAAAGTATCAACTCAACTATCTTTGCTCATATCCCAAAAAAAAAAAAAAACATAAGCTGTGGAGATGAAAGATTATAGGCCTATCTCTTGTTGCAATGTGATCTACAAGGTAAAATCCAAAATTATAGCTAATCGGCTGAAATTAGTTTTACCTAAATTTATTACGGGAGATCAGTCTGCATTCGTGAAAGATAGACTGTTGATTGAGAACTTTCTCTTGGCAACGGAATTAGTCAAGGATTATCACAAAGAATCGATCTCCGCTCGATGTGAAATTTGATTCCATTCAATGGATTTTCCTCATCAACATCTAATCTGCTTTGAATTTCCCAACAGAATTTATTCATTTAATCTCGTTGTGCGTCACTACAGCTTCTTTCTCAGTCCAGGTCAATGGAGAGCTCACAGTTTTTTTTAGAAGTGCAAGAGGTCTTAGAAAAGGTTGTTCCCTCTCACCCTACCTCTTTGTCATAATCATGGATGTTCTCTAAACAAATGTTAGATAAGACGGCGGGGGCTCGAGAATTCCGCTATCATCCACGCTGTAAAAACCTTGGTCTAAACCAACTAAGCTTTGCAAATGATCCTATGATTCTTACCAACTGCAAAGTCAGATCAATTGAAAAGATTGTCAAAGTTTTGGATTATTTGCAAGATGTTCTGGTCTTACAATAAGCATGGAGAAAGCCACGATGTACTTGGCTTGCGTTTCTGAACGAGTTCATCAGGACATGGTTTGTCGCCTTCCCTTTGGCTTGGGAAAACTATCGGTGAGGTATTTAGGGCTCCCCTTAGTCACAAAACGATTCACATATGCTGATTACTCTCCTTTAATACAACAGATTCGTAGCACAATTGGTACTTGGACATCTCGCTTCCTTTCGTTTGAGGGGAGACTGAATCTCATCAGCTCAGTGTTGTGGAGCATTTCGAACTTCTGGCTCGCAACGTTTAGATTACCCAGGGACTTTATCCGTGATATTGATAACCTTTGCTCAGCTTTTTATGGTCTGGAACAGATTTGAATTCAGAAAAAAAAAAAAACAAAAAAATAATGGTCTGATGTTTGTAAACCAAAACAAGAAGAGGGGCTTGGTTTAAGGAGCCTGAAGGAGCCTGAAGGAGGCGAATGATGTTTGTTGCTTAAAACTGATTTGGAGAATTGTCTCTCAAGGGAATTCACTATGGGTAAAATGTTTAAAGATTCACTTAATCAAGACATAGTCATTATGGTCCATTCAAGACAACACAAATACGGGTTCTTGGATATGAAAGAAGCTTTTAAAATACATGGATGTCATTATAACTTTTTGCAAGGTCAAAGTTGGTAATGGTGCTCTCACTTCCTTATTGGTTTGATAAATGGTCAAGTAAGAGCTGTTTAATTGATCTCACAGGGCCAAGAGGAGTTATAGACCTGGGAATAAGTAGGAAATCATCACTGCAAGAGGCTTTCACCAATTGGAGAAGACGAAGGCCTCAGGTAAATATGCTAAACAAAATCAAAGATGCTTTGTACCTGCTACTTCAAACCTGAAATGAGGATGAGAAAGATGTCGTTTTATGGAGAGGAAAAGGGGATGTCTACAAACCTTTTTCTGTACAAAAGACACATGGAATCACACAACGCACTACATCAAACAAAGTAGCATGGCACAAAGGAGTTTGGTTCACTCACGCGAAACCAAAATTATCATTTTGCACTTGTCTCGCGATGCACAATCGCCTTTCAACAGGAGACCGTATGGAAAACTGGAATATGGGCTCCTCCTCAAACTGTGTCTTCTGCTTCAACTCCATAGAGACAAGAGACCACTTATTCTTCTCATGTGCTTACACTACTCAAGTCTGGACATCAGTCGCAAAAAACATCTTCAATGCCGGATTCTCCACAATTTGGCATTCGATTGTGGACTATGTCTCGAACTCTCAGCTTGCTCGTCTGCAAAGTTTTCTTGCTCGATACAATCTTTAAACCTCAATCCATACACTATGGAGAGAGAAAAATGCGATACGACATAGAGAAGAACCAACTCATGCATTATTTAGTGGATTAATAAGCAGGCCCGAAATCAATTATCTGCAACACAAATGGAGGGCGATCGTCGCTATGAGAGGGGACTACAGCTCTGGTTTGAAGCCCGAGGCTAATCGATAAAAAAAAAACTCCATGTAATCTCAATCTTTCAAATCAAAAGATACAGTTGATGTAAAAACCTCTATTTTTCGTTTGAATATAATTTAACATTAAATTCTTAAAAAAAAAAAAACTAATAGCTCTATAAAAAACAGGTTTGATAGACTTATCACATCACAATTTTTCCTTGGTTTGTGCCAGTTTTTCGAGAAGACATGCTTACGAGGATACTTAATGGAAAATATAAACAATTTAATAAAAAATATCTAGAAGTGATATTTTCTCATTATAGTTACAGCGTTTCATTTCCAGACATATTCCCCACATATGTAGATCTGGGTTGTTAAAGCATCTCGATTGGGGTGGGAGACCCCACCAAAATAATAATAAAATTATAAAAAAACATAAGAGAAAGTGAGAGACTCATGGTGAAATGTCCTGATCCGATTTTTTTTTTTAATATTCTCATAAATACTAAAACTCTCAGCGGCATTAAACAATTAAACAACACCAACATTTGACGATTTATTACAAACCAATAAATTCGCAATCAACTAATCACTTAACGTTTTGCGGAAATAACCAACAACAAGCAGCGATAATAATTAAATTAAAAACAACCTTCCCGGTATGTCATATCGAACCGACGCCGCAGTTCCACGAGCTTCAACTAACAGTTTATCCTTTCTTTTACCTGCACCATTACGAATAGACCCAGTTAGTATTTAATAAATACTGAGGAGGCGATCTACCCGTCTACTAGGTCAATTAAGGACATGCGATTACAAAAGTTTCCCGGCATAATAATATGTCAGGGATTCGACAAGCAGCAACAGCAACAATTTAATTAATTATTTTATACCAAAATAATTAATTAAATTTAACCAAAAAGCAATTAAATTATTTTTCAACAAAAATAATTTAATTAAATCAACAAATTCAACTAATCAGCAATTAAATTATTTTTCACCCAAAAATAATTTAATTTAATCAATAATCCATAATTTTATTAAAATTCAACGAATCATCAATTAAATTATTTTCACCAAAAATAATTTAGTTAAATCAACAATTCAGCAATTTATTTATGGCAGTTGAATTCAGAAATTTTCGGGATTTAATTACCATCCTAATAATTTTTAACGCTACATCACATACAGTAAAAATCACGAAAATAAATCTCACGCATAAATTATACCGGAAAACTCCGTAAGTCAAGTCCGACCACGGTCCAGCGAACATCCAAAGCATAGCACAACCGGTATTCCAACTTAGCATAGCACAACCGCTAATCCAACTCAGCATAGCACAATCGCTATTCCAACTCAGCATAGCACAACCGCTATTTCAACTCAGCATAATCCCATGACCATAACGTTTACGGCAAAGCCTTTCAGCTATCAACTCAACACTGCATTGTTTATACTTAGTTCAATTACTCCCGGAATCCTATACCACAAGATTCCACTTCCACAGATTCATCCTCGAATCTAACGCTTCAGCTCCCTCTGCGCGGATTCAACTAACACTATTCCCACACTAAGGCCACTTTTGACCTCTCCGGTTCTCCCCACAG
>VBRH01001020.1:6587-26142 GCA_014578085.1 Cardamine resedifolia | reverse complement strand
AAGCTTCACAGCTACTTCTTCTCCAGTTTGAACATTCACACCTAGACACAAGACAAGTCGAGAAGTCGAGAAGAGTTATACAACTAAAGCAAAATCTTGAAATTTACAAAAATATCATTAAGAAACTTCAATCAAATTACCAAGAAAAAGTTCACCAAATGATCCACTTCCAAGTTTACGCCCAAGCTTATACTTTCCACCAACCACACGATCCATAGTTTCCAAATCCAAAAAGCTTCCTCCTTTCTTCAGAATCTCTTAAACTCAAATAATCCAAAGTTGACCCAGATCTTCAATCGTGTTCTCTAGCCTGACCGAATTAGATAATTCCCAGATCGAATTCTAAAGATCCCTAATTTACTATTCTCACCAGATTACAATAGTGATTTTATTTAGTTAGTTTAAAAGATTTTTCTGGTTTAATTTTGAACAATAATTATGGTGAAGGAATGGAGGAAGTTATTGATATGAAATGTTATGGGTTTGAGCTTATTTTAATATGGATCCTTTATGCAGGTTTTTTTCAGCCCACTAATATTTGGCATGTTACAATCTCTATATTGATGGTCCATGTTTCAAACGAAATTGGGTCTTCCATGACATGTACATGGATAAACCGGATCCATAGCGTGTTTTTAACAATCTGGTGTATAAATTTTGGACATTTTTAACCTTTTAAATATTAGTTTGTTTGGTCGTAAATGTATTAAAATACAATGGCATATATTATAATATAACATGAAGGTTATTTTACTTTTAACATTACTTAAATAATAGTATTAAGATATTATTTAAATTTTTTTAAAGAGAAAAGAAAAAAATAAATCCAATAGTATTCAATAAGATAATGTTATTTTATTTTGTCGGGTATTAAATAATGTTGTTAGTAAATGTGTAAATTATTTGGTTAAACGTCTATTTGCATAATTGTATCTGACTGTCTATGCCTCATGCATATACATCATGTGTCTACTATATATAAACACACATATAATACTCTTGCTCTGTCTTCAATTCAATTAGATCTCAATTCTCAATCTTTAACTTCTATACACATAAAAAAAAATAGTAATATCGAAGATCTCTTGCTTCAAATCTCACTTTTACACACAAATCTTTACTGGTTTCGGTAAAATTTCCATTCTTCTTTTTAATATCTTTTTTTCTTTCCTATGGATTAATAGATTATTTCCATTGATGTATTGTCCATTTTATGAACTCTTATCGTGTTCTTGGTTTAGAGGTCTAGTGTTTGATCCAATCTTCTGATTTCACCAAAAATTAAATCGATTTATGGCTTAAAGATTACAAGTTTTTTTAACCTTTAAAATAGCTTGAAGTCTAGTTTCATGTCAGAAAAAAAACATTTTCTTGATGTTTGATTCTCTATGATACAACAATGGAAATGAGCAAGAAGAAGACTTTAGTTTGGTTTAGGAGAGACTTAAGAATTGAAGATAACCCTGCATTAGCCTCTGATGCTCATGAAGGCTCTGTATTGCCTCTGTTCATATGTAGATTTTCTATTCATTTTTTTCATTAGATTTGTTCTTAAATTTTACAAATAGCAAGTATAATCATTTAATGTTTATATTTCTTTTAATTTTTATTTGTTTTGAAATTTTTCTAATTTTTTTTTTCAACTACGAATACGAAAAGACATATAAATAATATATTTTATTATTTCTTTTGAACAATACATATGGTTGTATGTTTATAGAATAATTAAATCAAGTTATTTTTTCTGCTAGTCAAACAATTACATGGACTCAATTTAATACATTGGTCTTCCCTTGCGGTATGCAAACTCTTTTGTACATTTTTCATGATATGATATTTTCCAATCTTTTATGATCTTAATTAGATTTTGAATCTTAATATACTAAGTTGTTGATTTGTCAATCTTTTCTGAGACATGATCATATTGAAAGCTATCATTTCTTTGATATTAAAATTAACTACTAAAATGTTTTTGGATGTGTCTTTCTCTTCTCATTTTTTCCTAGGGTCTTCTTCTTCTTCTTCTATACTAAACCCATTATTTTGAGTAATATATATTATTTTGTTGATTATTTTGGAGATGATTTTCCTTATAAGTTTTTTATTATCAGGAAAATATGAAGTTATGAAATATAAAATATTCTTAAATTATTCATTAATAAGAAATTAATGCATAATTTCCTTATATACTAAACTTATTATTTAAAGTAATTTATCTTATTTTATTGTTTATTTTGGAGATGATTTTTCTTTTACGCTTTTTTGGTAGATATTGATTTTTTTTCCGCTTTTGGATAGATTATCGTATAACATTTAATGTTAAATGCTGACATAGACCAATATAATTGAGTTTTAAATCCCACATGAACAGTCATCGATAGTGTCTTATCTTACTTCTTCATCTTTTTTATCGTCATGTTCATCCTCATTTTCTTCATTGTTAGTATTGTATTTGATACCGTAGCCTTTATAATTTTATTTAGATGGTTTTAATATTAGCATAAAATTTATTGAAATTTGACATATATTATAATTTCAATTTATGCAAATATTTTTATTATTATTAGATTTTTTTAAAAAATAAGGAAATTATTTTTCTATTTAGAATAATTTGTATTATTTTGTTGATTCTTCTTGCATTTATTTTCTGTTTAATTTGGAACGTATTGGTTTTTTTTAAGGTTATCGTAAAAATTTTATGTTAAAGATGATGTATCATTGGGTTTAATTTTTTTGGAAGATATCGATTTTTTTTTTTATTATTTTGCAGGTTATCGTAGAAAATTTATGTTAAATATGACTTAGACCAATAGCAATGAGTTTAAATTTTTTGGTATAATCGGGTTTCTAAAATTCTATGTAGACGCCTTCAGAACACTATAACTTCAACTTTTATATAAACTTCAACTTTTATATAGTATAGATTTCTAATTTCTAAATTCGACTTCTATAGTATCTTGTATTTAAGAATTCACTTTTAAAGTTTTAAAATCATATTTGCTTGTTTCACGAGATTTCTCTAAACTTTTTTTCACCTTAGCTATTTTTACCTATATCATAAAAATACATATATATGATTCATAAAAAGGATAAAACCATTTTGAAATAAAGTTAAACAAAATAACTTGAAATAATCCAATACATCAAATGTTATAACAAATTAAATTAATTTGTTATAAAACGAACTATTGTTGCTTTTGCATTATTTATACATAATAGACTAAGAAACAGAGATATAGAGCCTAAGATAGACAGACTTAGGAGTGTATAAAGCTCATTGCTTGACCTTGGATGTAAAAGGAGTCTTTGTACTTCTTTACAGTGCCTATGTTAATCCCATTTTCCATCCATTCCTTTCTCTGAACCCAAGCCTCCCTCGCAAAGTCCAAAGCTCCCAATAACTGTAACCAATTTCAGAACATATAATCATGCTCAGATTCAAGAAATGGTGAAAGAAATGTAAACAAAAGCGTACATACCACTCCTCCTTTCCAAGGTACGAATGCTGGGTCCGTTCTTGATGGCAGAATTGTCACAGTGTCAATGGGTTCTGTTGGAGGTATCGCTTGACGAACTCTGCAACATAAAGTAGAGAAGAGACACACAAACATTACTTCAACACAAAACAATCTCTTTGGTTCGATGTTATGACACTTAATGTTTGTTTAAGGACACGAACAAACCTTTCTTCCACAGCCGATACAAGACCTTTAGTCGAACCAACACCACCAATCTGAGAAGCCAAAAGAAAGGACGTTAGATTGTAGCAAAAGATTTTATAGGAAATAAATGGCGAAACTTGAGTGTTTTAAAGAAAAAGGTTTTCAGAGGATCTACCAATTGTATGCTGGAGAAAAGCTTTCGCTTAAGGTCTATGCGTCCTGCAAGCCAGAAAAAAAGAGCGAAAAGGGTTTAGTTAGGTGTCGATTTTTTTTGTACCAAGCAGGAGAGTGCATCATAACATTTACCAGCAGAGAGAATGCTGCTTATAATGGCTTCAGCGAGACCGATCTTCTCTTCTTTCTTTGGAACCATAGGGGGAAGTCCATAACTATCCCATAATGCAAAGTCCATGTTCCATGTTTCCTCCAACATATTCTCATAGTCTTGGAACCTAAACAATATGCAAATGTTTAATAAAATGAATATCTCTCAGTCCAAAACTAAACCGAAGAAAAGGCTATATGAAGGATTGAATCCGACCATTCACGCGGTGGCAAGGGAAACACTTCAGGAACGAGAAGGTTAGGATAAAACAGACCCATTGGTGGAACCTGAGATAACCAAAGCAAATATTATTGTCAAGACTAAACACATAAGAGAGTATTAGCAGAACAATGACTAGATCTTGTTTTATGTTTACGTTAAGTGAGGTGAGATTAGTCTTGTGAGGCACAGCTGGCATGCCGTCCTCGTACGAATGAACTGTTGCAACTGTTTCAAGTTGCCCTGCCTGTGTATGGTTAAAGTAGATTAGCTTCAATATTCATGAACAAGAGAATAAAACAATAAAGATATATAATCCAACTAACTTTGATTTCACAATGTGACTCCTTAAGTCGATTAAGCATCAGCATATCAATCGGCTTTGCCAAAACATCTGTGGCAATTTGTGGCCAGTTTTGGTAATGCCTCTGAATCCATAGAAGACATCTACATATATCCTGAAAATTATACACAGATGAAGAACTTTTAGTATGCAATGTAGTACAAGAGAAAATGAAAAGAGAAAGGAGAACATAATATTCTTACTTCTCCTCCGAAAGGTAAAATCTTTTCAGTATTTGGCAATGAGGCTCCATCCTAACAAAACAAATAAAATGAACAATACATAAAACAGTTACAATATAACAGAAGGATGTGTTCTCATATTCTGCGAATACCTCGATACAAACAATTGTACTTGACTGGGCTCCCACATTCACAACACAAGCTGTTGACAAACCATTCCCAAAAGTGGTGGCTAGACCTTCTTGGTGGACCACTGCTGTGCTGAAGCACAGGTCTCGCAACACGATAGTTAGCATTTCTTTTATTTCTGTTAACAATCATGAAGCCAAATCAGAACATTAGTTCACCTCAATCAAAACATGTCTTGATGGAACTGAGAAAAAAGGCATAACAAGTTACCGCGGCTGTCAAATGTTTCCGGGACAATAAGAACAGCAGAAAACTTGCCCCTCTCACTGTGAACTATATGAAGTTTCTCTAGTAAAATCCAGTCCAAGATAGCAATTAAGTCCTCACAAACCTGAACAGTAGAAAGTATCAAATAAGTAGCCAGAAAATCCCATCCACAAATATAGGAAAATGAAATATATATACCTGTTGTGCTGAATACTGTGGCGAAACATTGAAGTGACCTCTACGAATAGGATGGTGTATGGAATATGGCTCTTTTGGCGATATTGTCAAAGCTTCTTCACCAATAATCGTTTTCCTATACTTGCGGCTACTCTCACCAGTATCCTTAGAGTCAGTAACATCAGAAGCAGCTTTAGTTGCTTTGGCCTTACTTTTACCAGAAGAAGTTCCTGCACAATTGGTGTATATATAAGAAAAATACAAACATTAACACCATGTAATTGATAAAGAAGAATCCACTACTATGTTCTACTTCATTTCTAGTACAAGAATCCAAACAATATCAACCAAAGAAAGCCAAGTTCGAGTAAGACGCGAAACTATACAAAGTAAATATCAACCTGATGAGGTAGGCGAGTTATGCTTGTCTTCATACACATTAGTCCAAGTAAAGACTGAATCTTTCTTTGTAGAACTCGGTTTATTGAATCCGTCGACCTTCCCCATCTGCATAAACATCACCAAAATACTTAAAACATCAACAAAAAAAAAAAAAATACTTAATATCATCATCAAAGTATTCAACTTTACCTTGCGTGAAGCAGATCCAGAAGATGAGCTTTCATCTAGGAATGGTATCTTCAACAGTGATGCAGCCTTTCAACAAAAAAAAAATCAAAAATCAAAATCAAGAATTAGATGTTACAGACAGAAGCAGAGATGTTGACTTACAGTATTGTAAGCTCTCTCACGGTCAACTTGTTGACTTGTAGTCACCTCATTGTTAAGCACCTGTGATTTTTTTAATAAAGAACACACAATTACAATTTCATTCATATCAGAGATAAACAAAGAAGCATAAACAAATTATAAAAAAATTACAGAACCTGATCAAGAACATTGAGATTCCCAGTTCTTGTGTTGTGTCTAGCAATACAATTAGGGACACTGAAAGGTGTCTCATGAGTAGCTAATCCAATTCTTACATTTCCAGATCCTAAAATCAAAAACCCAAATCACCAATCAGATTTTGAATTTCGTAAATATTAATCAGACTTTTTGGATTAATTAAGACATAATTCCGTAAAACCTGGATTAATAATAACGAGATTTGATCCTCTTTCAGATAAAAGCTGAGAAGGAGTAACAGATTTCACATAATCCTGAGATGATATTTTATTCTGCGTCAGAGGATTGATATATGGCGTTGCCATTGAAAATGATTAAACCTGGAAAAAAAAAAGTAGAAAAAAAATTATACCATTTGATAGCGCAACAATTCCTTTGCTAGATCTTCGCCGTAATTGTAGAATTTAGGTTTTTTTTTTTTTTTGTGATATACAAAGTTGAATCAGAGAGAGTGATAGCAAACCTTAAATAGTGAAAGTGTGAGGTTTTAGGATGATGGAGATAGAGGAGACCGCCAAGTGTTTAAACTGAGTAGGTCCACCTAATCCGCTGGGTCCCGCCGCCACGTCGCAGGTTAGATTATTGGAAGTTTTGTTAGAAGCCCGCTTCGTAGTTAGAATCGGAATCGGAATCGGAATCGGAATCAGAATTATATGGATTGTCACGCCGTAGATTTAGATGATTGAAAGTTTTGTTGGAGACCCGATTCCTAATTAGATTCGGAATTAGAAGTTTTTAGATGTTTTCGAAATTTCGTCGCCGTGACATTTCTGAAAAAACCTAAAACCTAATGTGAAAGATTGGTAAAAATGTAAAATATATAGGATTGTTTTCGATACGTTCTTAGAAAAAAATCTCAAAACTAATATAGTGATTTGGTGTTTGTGGTTAGTAATCTCCTTATCTTATCTTTATCTTTAATGAGTGAAAGATAGCATACCTCAAATGAAAGATAACAAATCTCAAATAGTTAAAATCGATGTGAGATGTTTGGTTTTAGAAAGATAAAGCCCAAAAAGACCACAAATATTAAACTAAAAAAGCCCACTTAACATGTGGATTACCTAATTGTATACTAGATGATTGGAAGTTTTGTTGGAGGTCCGCTTCTATTGGGATAATTATCAATATAATAATCAATATAATATGGGTACCTAATTGTTTGTCAATCAATATAACTAAGTCAGTTCGATATCTAATTCTACAGCTTCTCAATTAGAATCGAAATCGAAATTTCCCATAAAATTATGAAATTTTGATGTGGTAATTATCTAGATTATCTCTTCTTTCATTGTGAATTCTTGGAGAAGTGGTTCTTCTCCGTCTTGGCCAACTCTAATAACCTTTGATGTTAATCCTTTGAAGCTGAAGCTTCTAGTGTGCCAAGCAACGATCTACCTTCTTTGGAAGGAAAAAAACAACGAGCTCTTCAACAACGTAACGTGGAAAGGATGCAACAAGCTCTTATCTCACTGGTTCACACATTCCTAGCTCGGCAAACTCTATGATGAAAGAGTTAGAATCTATGTTTCGGGTTTCCACATCATCACTGCTCTTCTCTACTCAATTGGAATATCCGAGCTTTTAGTATGTAATGAGAGTGAGACTAAATGGTTGTTCCATAGTTGCATGGTTTAAGTTTCAACAAAATCAAAACTTCAGGATCCCCAATATCAAATCGAAGTAAAAAGATTATATCATGAGCTAATCTAAGAATCCTAAAACAGAGAGAAAACAAAAGTTCTAAGAAAATATTTCGTGGCGAAAAAAGGGTAAAGCCAAAGGTTATTGCTCGTGGCAAAACCAGAAGAAAACTAATATTGATACTAAGCAGCTTTCGGCTTAGGTGTCCTCTTCTTCAGATTGTTCCTCTTGGAGGGTGTTGAGTTCTTCATTCCAATAAAGAAGAGCAATGCTCCAAAGAGTGCAACGCTCTGCAATAACAAAAAAAGATGAATTTTTTTATCAAAAACTCGTCCATTGTGATAGACTGGATAGTCTCGGCTTTATAAGACTGAAATGTTTAAAGCTGTAAAGCTCTCCTAATGCAAACACACACTCTCCGATATCTTGAGATTACGATAATTGAAAAGAAAGTTATGAACAAACCTGCAAGAACTCTGTCAACAAAAGGGAGAAATGACGTTCCTCAGGTCCGTAGTTGTAGAAATCATACAGAATAGGACTGACAACAACCAAGTAGAAAGCCTGAAACAAACATATAAGTGAGATTTTAAATTCACATAATGTGTAAACATGGGAAGAACAAGAAGAAGCCTAACCAGAAGATAAGCACCGAAGATGTTTCCAATAACAAATAGCAAGCCTCCGGCTCCTTTCAGTGCAAGAATAGTAGTAACGACTTGCCTCACCTTCAAAAATCCATTCTCCAGATCATAAAAAAGACACAAATAGAGAGAATGAGCAAAAGAGACAAGGCCCTCATAACAATGTCGTTTACCTCTATGTTGGGCAAATTTACCCCTAATCTAGAAGATAGATGTGCCTTAGCCAAATCAAGCTTTGGAGCTAACTCTTTAGCTGCAGGACCACCATCAACTCCAAAGTCATTGAACCTATTAAAATTCCCCAAAGACGCCTAGTTAAGTAGATTCTTAGCAGCATAAGTCAAACAAATCTTATTTTGAAAGTTATGATTTGTCTTTCATTTAGAGCTAATGATGCTTCTCTATTCATTAGAATAACCAAACCAACACCTCTCCATAACCATAAGAACAGCAGAGCTAAAAACTAAAAAAAAAAATCAAAATTTTCAACTAAATGTGGTAAGAAAGCTAAAAGGCAGATCAACCATGACTCAAACAACATCATACATTGATAGATAGAACATTGATAGATAGAAACAAGATAAATAAAGATTCAAACTTTGATTAATTTGCTGTAACTAGAGATCAGAAAAACCTAAAATTCAATACATTCAAAGTAGGAATTCAAGTGAATAAACAGTAAGAGATACAGATCGAAACATATAGTAAGTAACACAAAAATCAAAGCTTGATACAGATTATTCAGCTAAGCATTCGATTTCTGGAAACCCTAGATATCAAAAAGTGTTCTACAAAGCTTTCAATTCCCAGATTAGATCTAGCAGACAAAGCAAGAGAGTCAAAATTCATCGAGAAAACAATCTCAAACTCAATAAGGAACACGAGAACGGATCGAGAAGGAGGATAAATGGAAAAAAAGCTAACATTTGCCAAGCAGAGAGGATGAAGAGAGAAGCGAAGAGAACTCTTCCAAGAAAAGAGAAGAAACCCATCTCTCTGATTTTGGGTCTTGCCCTTTCGTCGTAGATTTGTGTGACAGAGAGAGAAAGAGAGAGAGAGAGGGAATCTTCTACGGCGGAGTGGGAAAAGAGTTCGGTTCTTCTGGTTTTGGTTTATTTTTTAATTTAACATTAAAAAGCTTTTTTTTTAATGACAACAAAAAACATTATTAAATTTTTAACCCTCCCACGTCCCACCTAATTCAAGTATTATGCACTTTTCTGAAACAGTGGAATATAAAAAATCCAGAAGACTTGGTTTCGAAAGCTGGACGACTGCCGTAAAAAACAAGAAAAAAAAACTGGGCGACTTAATTTTTTTTTTCATCTCAAATTTTATTAAAAATTGATAAAATTACATAATCAGCTAAAAATAAAATATTCTTGAAAACTAAGTAGGCGAAAAATATTTAAATTCACAGTGACAACAATCCTAAAAAGTGAGACAATTTTAGAAAATACTAGAAAAATATAAATCATAACCGTTAAATCTAGATTTTTTACCAATTAAATCTTAATCATATTCACTGATTCTTCTCCGCGATCAACATGACCTCGCTTGGTACTTGATAGACTTCTGAAATTGAAACATATACTTATTTACTTCGGTTTGATGAGTCTCTTTCTTGCGATTTTGGAATCATATGTTATTCACCGACATCGGTAACGTTGAGATATAATCAACTAAGATCCGATTGAGAGAAAACAAAAACTAATCAAATCTCAATCATATCTGGTCTTGAACTCCAGTGGAGGAAGCTGGAAAAGTCACATAACCGCTTCACCTATCAACGTAGAGATAGAAAGTTGTAAATCAACCGGTTGAAAGCCTAGAGACGAAAACGATAAAGTAGGAAGAATAAACATGATAAAAACTTGACCCAAAACAGTGGATCACTACCACACAATCTTTAATTCAACCGACGACGGAGCTATGGAAGCCTCAACCGACGACGGAGCTATGAAAGCCTCAAAGAGTCGGTTGAAAAACAATTCTCCTTTTTTTTTTCTCTCTTTCTCTCTTGACCTAATTCCTAGGCTGACGACTTAATCTATATAATCTATAGTCTGTGTTTATGCAAAACCAAGTAAATCTTGTAATCTTGAACCAATATTTAGGCTCACTTGCTTTCATCTACTTGGTTGCCTCACACGCTCACATTAGTTTCTTATTGGGTTTGTTTCTCTTAATTATGGGCTTTGACCCAAAACAATATGACATTGGCTATTCATGTATTTCTTTTATTTTTCTTGCATTTTAAATTGAAAACCTTTATTTTTCTTTTATTTGTTGTGGAATATAGTAAAAACATAATAATGTTAAACCAGTTGCAATACCTTAATTTGTGATCTGAGGAATTGTTGGAATTGGAAAAATTTGGGAATACTTTTTTTTTTGGGAATTCAATAGTTAGAAAACAAATAATAACAAATAAAATTGAAAATTGAATTAAATTTTTAGTTTCCCCCAAAATTACCAAACATAACCAAACTAAAATTTTGGTATGGATATTTGGATATCTGCTCGAGTTCGGATCGGTTTTTCAGATTTCGAATATTTTGGTACTAGGGGTTTAGAATCTATTCAAGTATTTTAGAATTTTGGTTCGGGTTTGGTTCAGTTCCAAATTTTAAATTTTGGTTAAATTTTTATAAATATAACAAAAAAAATTCAAATATTTTTGTTATTTTGAGTATTTCAGTTGTTTCAGTCTAAAAATAATTGATATATTCTAGTTTATAATTATAATTTTGGATAATTAAGTTATATAAAACTTAAATATCTTATCTAATAAAATAGGGTTACATTTTTGTGGAGCTCTGAGATGTTGTCACGTGTCCACTTTTTTTTCTTTTGATTTTATTCATTATAATCAACCCATAAACACCAATCAATTAAACCATTTCAAATTAAGAACAAAAAATAAAGATAATTTTTTTTTTGTGGAGCTATGAGAAGCTGTGACGTGTCTACTTTTCCTCTTTTTATTTTATTTTATTCATTATAACCAACCAATTAAATACCAATAAATTAAACCATTTCAAATTGAAAACACAAAATGAAGACAATTAATTTTTGTTTTGTGGAGCTATGAAAAGCTGCCATGTATCCACTTTCCTCATTTTTTTCTTTTGATTTTATTCATTGTAACCAACCAAGTAAACACTAATAAATTAAACCATTTCAAATTAAGAACACAAAATAAAGAAAATTAAACTATTGCAAAATTTAAAATTAAAAAACCATGACACATTTCTTCCTTCCTAAATCTCTTTTATTTATATTTTATTTATTCTAACCAAAAAAAAAAACACACACACATTTTCTCCTCCCTAAATTTATTTGATTTAGATTTTATTCATTCTAACCAAACAATTAAACCATTTCAAATATATAAAAAAGGATAATTAAACCATTCAAAAAAAAAAACATGACTTATTTCCTCCTTCCTAAATTTCTTTTATTTTTCTTTAATTTCTTTCTAACCAACCAATTACCAATAAATTAAACACTTCCAAATTTAAAACACAAAATAAAGACAATTAATATTCTTCCACCTAGAATTTCAATTGAAATTAATATAATGAATTAAAATCATTTATAATTATAATATGTATATATATATATATTGCGTTATTAACATCTTTTAATGAATTAAAATTAATAACACATTATTAAATTGAAATTCTTCACTACCCTAGTATAAAATCTTTCCATTCAAAGATAATAAAAAAATCAAAAACAAATTAGTTTACCATACTATTGAACAGTTTACTTAAAAATAATATGTCATCCATATAAAATAATAGTTAATTTGTATTCAATTTGCTTAAATATTCTACTATTGAATATTTTACTTAAAAATAAAATTTCATATAATATTCCATGCATATAAAATAAAAGCTAATTTTTATTTAATTAGTGTAATTATATTTTATCTAAAAATAATTAGAAACATTGTCTTCTAACAATTATACTACTATTTTGATTTGGTGAGAAAACTTGTAACTCTCTTACTTAATTACTAAATAATTATTATAAATTAATTCTTTTAATTTATATTTCTAAAATGTAACTTCCATCCGTTCTCATCCTATAAATAATCACTCTCTCATCCTACTTTATCATATTTCAAAATTTAAAATTTACTATATATTTTTATTTTCTTGCATGAGTTGAAAAATCAATTGATACAAAATGATGGTAAGAGTTTTATTCTAAAATTTATTTTTACATTACATTGTTTTTAATTTTCATTTCCTTCGAACGCATTACATATATTTCTTTCACATTTATTTTACATTAGTTATTTTTGAATCAAAATTATATATAACAAATATTTGGATGGATACTAAATTTTTTGTAGATTTATCTATAAAGTTTCAAAAGCTACCAAGTTATTACAACATGATTATATTTATTTAGTAGATATAGATTTATTATTACAACATTATTATATTATATTGAAACATATATCGCTTATGTTTTTACTAGATAGAGATTTATTTTGTCTACTAAATTTAGAATAAATATATAACATGAATTTACTTTATATTAAATTAGGTTAAAAAACTAAAAAGAAGTTTATCTTTTCTCCTCATTAAAAAAACAAACATCAAATTACTTTATGATAAACTAATTTAACTAAAATTAAAATTTTATAGATGAACTATTTTACTACAACAACAAATATGCACAATTAAATATCTACTTTTCTTCATTAACCATATCTTTTTAAAGTTGGTTTCTTCAAAACAAATGTTTTGTCGTTGAAACTATATAAATTATTTACTATAAAGAATAAAATGGTGTAATATAATAAATACAAATAATCAATTTAAATTAAAAGTAATTAAATATATTTCAATATATATTATATATATAATTATAAAATAAAATATAATTCATTATATTAATTTTAAGCTCATGCAACGCATGAAATATTCCCTAGTAAGTAATATTTTTGGGAATGCATTTCAGGTAATTTGATACCCATTTGGTTCTCTGTTCGGATCGAATTCAGTACCAGTTCTTCGGATGTATGAGTCTAGGACCTGTTAGGGTATTTTATTGGTTCTGATTGGGTACCATATTTTTGGACCGAACTTATTCTGGGTATTTTGCGCAGGCTTATAATATTTATCAAATCAAACCAAAACTGCATATAAAAATAATCCAAAACGAACATAACCATTTTACCGGAATCCACTAAAAATGCATATTAAATTAAATATATAGAAAATATACTTATACTTCCATATACAAATTATCATAATAATTATTAAAATTAATTAGTTATGTTTATTTTTGTTATAATTTGGTTGGTCTAAAACCGAATTGAACCGAACCGAATAAAATTATACCCAAAGTGAAATATATTTTTAAAACTTTAAAAAATATATTTATCTCAAACCGAACTAAATAACCAAATGCCCACCCATAACTTATATTCTCTAAATCAAAATATATTTATATTATATCTAAAAGAATAATTTGATGATGTTGTGACTTGGTATAAGAAATAGTGTTCATGTCATTAAGTATATTTTAGTCAAAAGACTCCACCCAAATACGTATTTATGAAAATAGAAAAAAAATGGTAGTTGTGAAAGTGTTATTCAAATAGTGGTATTTCTCAAAAATTCTCTTAAAATTTTATTATCTCTAATTGAGGACAATTAACATGTTAACTTTAGTTACGTACCACTAGTTTTTGGTCTGTGGCTTTTTTGAAAAATATTATATCATTAACAAAGAAACACGAGTTCGTATCTGCTTGGAAGGAGAGATATTTACATACAAAAATCTAAAAATTGACCGGACCTACGGAAATTATGATTTTGATCCAAAATTCACGGTTATCAAAAAAGTATGATTTGTCCGGCTTAAGAAAGAGATAATCAGATGTGTGCTTTTGCTTTTGAAGTTCCCTGAAACAATGTAATAAAGAGAAAATGTTTTATACTCCATCTGTTTCAATTATATATATATATATAACTAAATTAAAAAATTATGAATACTATATATTCAATAAATATATATATATATATACATAAATATATATATATATATATATATGAATCATTTATATAAATCAATACATTTCTACATCTAATGTATTAAAAATTTGCTATAGAATATAAATTCAATACATCATTTTTACACAATTCACTAAGATAATTAAAAAAATTCTAAATCATTATATTCATTACAATTCAATCAAAAACATGCCACAAATTCGATGTTGTAAAACAAATCATCAAACTCAAAATTTTCGAAATAATCTAATTCAACTAATCAAATTAATCACTTTCAACAGTTCACATATGATTAAAATAATCATTCTAAGTCTAAGTAAAATTATTTATAGATAAAAGACGAAATATGTACAATCACAAAAATATTTTTTTAGTTCTCGATTTTTTTAAATAAAAACATATAAAAAATACCTACCAAAACGGAAGCATAAGTTTCCAAAACGGAAGCGCAAACTTCCAACACATTTTTAAAAGAGTATTTTTGAAATCGTCATGGAAGCGAGCTTTCGAAATATTCTGATTCTGATTCCAATTCCGAAGCGGACATTGAACAAAGCTTCCATGCTACCTAGATTGTAATTGACAAAAGTTCTTTTGATTATGTACGTTTACAATTAAATGAATACAAGTTGCATTGAAATCTGGAAAACATCGTATATTTTAAAACAAAACAATTTATCTAAAACATTTTATACCCTCCTCTATTTCAAAATATATGATGTTTTAGCTGAAATCAAGCATATTAAAAATTGTTTTTACTTTTTAAAAATATTATTTAATATATTAAATAAAAAACAATTTTACTAATTATGAAAAAAACTGTAAAATACTATTGGTCACTTTAAAAAAAATTATAAGTTATATTGAAAGATGAAAACATCTTATATTTTGAAACAATAAAAAATCCTCAAAATATAGGATTTTGAAACAGAGGGAGAGGGAGTATAACTTACTGAATAAAATGATTCACACTTTTTATTTATGTACTAATCATCACTGCCTGAAACAGTAACGTAGCCAAGAGGAAAGAGGATCAAGTGTGTAGCAGATTGTGACAAAGACATAAAGTATCTTTTTTCAAACTACATGCGCTTCGTTTTTGAGCTTATCTATCAGCTCATCCACCGAAGAAACAATAACCCCAGATTTCCTCTTTGGAGGCTCTGTGACTTCCAAGATCTCTATGTCAGATTTAATGTCCACTTTCAGATCTTGCACAGTCATTTTCTTTATCGGCTTCGATTTCGCCTTCATTATGTTGGGGAGTGTTGCATATCTTGGTTGGTTCAGTCTCAAATCAGTTCTGCATTGTAACATCAAAAGCAGTTATAAACAAAACAAAATTTGTTGCACTTATCTACTCAAGCTAAATGCTAGTTTGCTACATAATTTGAGAGATCAAAAGGTCATGACACAATCATGTAGGGATGTAGTAGAACTTACGTTATCACAGCGGGTAAGTCGACACTAAGAGTTTCAAGACCTCCGTCCACTTCTCTATCCACAGTTGCAACATTCTTATCCTTATCCAACACGACCTACTAAACAACAATGAACAAATAATCATACCTTGGAGAGCAGAAATAAAAGATAAAAAGTATTATTGAAAGCTTTCAAGGGTATAACTCATTACCTTCGATGCAAAGGTTGCTTGTGGCCAACCAAGTAAAGCTGCAACCATTTGTCCTGTTTGATTACAGTCATCGTCTATTGCCTACACGTTAAAATGCAATAACCATTACATAAAACTGAACAAAAACACTTGATCCATCATCATGAAATGAACATTAAATCCAACATTAGCGATTATAAAACGAACATTAAGCAAATTAATCATTTTCAGATCCCTAAACCAACAAGATTGTTTCATGAAGAAAACAAAACAAAGTTTCTACAATGACCAATGTTCATCATCTTATACGATCCACAATTCAAGTAACGTTTAAACTCATCGAATGGTTAGTCGAATACGATTTCTTGGCTTCCAAAACCTAAAAACCTGAGCTTTAGCTTTGGCTAAAATTCAGTTATACATATAAAATCTCAAAATTCTAGATATTCAATCAAGTTCACCCCAAGTTCAAAACTTCTCCGATGCACACAAGCAAATTCAAAGCTCAGACAATGCTTTTAAGCATAAATTACGAGTCAAATAAGAATCTTTTGGCTTCTGAAACATGAAAAAACCTCAACTTACACCACAAGACATAATCTCACAATTCTACAAATTTGATGCATACCCAAATCAAATTCACGACCCAAGCTCAAAACTTGTCAACCAAATCAGAGCCGTTAAACATACCTGTTTCCCTAGAAAAATCAATCCAGGATTCTCAACTTCAGCTAAACTCTTCAAGATCTTAGCAATCGTCAAAGGAAGCAAACTGGAATTAGCCTCAACATGGATTCCACGATCCGCACCCATGGCTAAACCAGTACGAAGCGTGTCAACGCACTGTGAAGGTCCAATACTAACTGCGATGACCTCTTTGGCGAAACCAGCTTCTTTGATTCGAAGCGCTTCTTCAAGAGCTATCTCACAAAATGGATTCATCGACATCTTCACATTTTGAGTATCTACACCAGTCTGATTCAAGATAAAGGAATCAAATTTAACGGTGATCTAACGATTACGGAGAAATCTAGAGATGGGTTTTCTTTGTACCTTATCGGGTTTGACTCGGATTTTGACGGCGTAGTCGACAACACGCTTAACGGCGACGAGAATCTTCATCGTCCGGTGAGAGAAAAATTAAGGAAAGTCAGTACTTTCGATTTCTAGATCTAAGGATGATGACTCATCTAAATATGGCATGATATTCGGTTTGTTTCGGTTTACTTCGGTTTAGTGTTTTCGGGTTTCAGTTGTTTGGTTCTGTATGTGAAAGGCAGGTTTAGGTGCAAACAAGAACCGAACGATTAATCGATTCAGACTTCCTTGTCTGTTAGAATTACCCGAAAATTCGAACCTGAATCGGATTGAAAAAATTAGTTCGGATAGGTTATGGATATTATCAAATTATCCTACTAGATTATGTGTAGTCCTACCCATAAATATCGGGTAAAACTCGAATCCAAACCGATACTCATACGGGTACACATAAACCCGAAACTAAATGCAATTATGAGTATTTAGGGTTTTTAAATTTTTGGTTTTGTGACTTTGCTTTGTATCATTTGGATTTGTTGTCACTATTATATCATTTTCAGCCATTGAATATTAAATTTGGAGTTATAATATATGTTTTGTATGTGTTTGTGTATGTTAAATTATATGTGTTTTCAAGTAATTTGGTTATATTTTGGGTATATGTGAAGATTTCAAATATATTCGGATATAAAATACCTGAACCAATGTAATACATTTTTGGATATTTAGAGCATGTTTAGTGGGAGTCTATTGAGTTCCTCACCAATAAAAAAAAGAAAATAATAATAAAAAGTTAGAAAAAATTAAAATAGTCTCCGATAACCTCTCTAGAGACTCATTTGACACATGGTTTAACAAGATTGGTTTTGAGTATTTTTTACAATTTAATAAATAATAAAATTATATGAAATTTATTAAAATAATATATTTGAGAGACTAAGAGAGGTTCTTCTAATGCACATGCTCTAATAGTTCTTAAATTTTAAACCTGAACCGACTCGAACCCGACAAGATCCGAACCGAAATCAAACCAAATATTTATAAGTACCTTATTTGGTAGTAAATACATAAACCCGATCAGGTTCTACCCAAACCCGGATCCATTACCATATGTCCAGCTTAGTTAGAATCTTTCAAATTAAGTATTGGTATTCGATTCGGTTCGGTTCATTAAGATACGATCAGATCCAGATTTTTCGGGTATATGATATTAAGGTTTAAATATATGTACAAAAATTGTTTCTTTTTGGTTCCGGATCGGGTTTAAATAACCAAAATATGGGGAAAAATAGTTAAATTTGAATAAAATATGATTTTTATTTTTACAAATATAACTATAAACTTTAGGATATGTCAGTTATTTCAATATAAAAATAATTGATATCTTCGAATTTATTATAATTATATTTTTAGATATATTTATATATAATTGTATTTCATATATTTTGAGTACCCATTCGGTTCGGTATCTCTTTTTCGGATCAGTTCCGGTTTGGTTCTTTGGTTTTGGTATATTGCCCATAGCTACTTTCAACTCTTTTGAATAATGCTTTTTTCATCAGGATTGTTTTCATTTTTCCGCCGGCTTCAATACAGTTTTCCTTTCTTTCATCAAAATTTTTGGTGAATATTTATTCGTTGAAGTTTAATCTAGTTTCATTCATAGTTTGTAAAGGTTGCACCGTCGCAAGTTTCTTCACAAACACATCTTCATTTTTGGTGTTTTCGTAGTGATTGTGATAGTTTTCTTGTTCGAATGGAGTTTGCTCTAGACAAAGCATTGAAAGAGATGTCTTTAGAGGAGTAGCTTTATCAAATGACCTTTCAGTTTATTTTTGATTCTGAGAGTGATTTAAAATCAGTCTTGGATGTTGGTTCTTGAACATATGATGACTGGAGCATGGTTTTTGAAAGATGCATGAGTGACGTATCCTCCGGTTGATTATCTCAGGATCCTTTTTCTATAGATTAAGATTGAGAAATATTCCGGTTAACTTCTACACTATTGATGCACGATAACATTTGATGTTCTCTCAATCCTATTAACCGGCACAATGTTGCTACAATTGGTTTGAGTGCAGCATCAGGAAGCACAAATGTGATTATTCCGCGAATTAGTCATATGGTGATCCGTTGTTTGGTGTCTTAACAGACTCGAATGTTGGTATTGATGATGCTATGGGTACACCCAGACCCGGCCCTGGGGTGAAGCCCATGAAGCAAGGGCTCCAGGTATCAACATATATTAATAATCTTAGGGGCATTGTATTAAATAGATTGGTTCTGGTGTAGTGGTTCCAGCCGTAGAAATGTCTTATCTTATCAAGATCGTGTGTACGACTCCTATATGTAATAAGTGTAATGTT
>VBRH01001019.1:36815-51021 GCA_014578085.1 Cardamine resedifolia | reverse complement strand
AAAAAAAAAAAAAAAAAACTTGGGTTCTAGTTTCACAATAGAGATTTGTTCAGTGAGAATCACTGCTGAAAGGGTTTTTAATCTGTGAGACACGAGTTCTATCTTAAATACATAAAAAAGATAGTATGAGTTTTATATTATGTGATCTGGACTTATTTCATGTGTGTATGACAAGTTTATTTGACAACAAAAAAAGGGACTAAATATAGGTTTAGAGCTTGTGCAGAATAAGATGAGCACCAAACTGTGGGTGAACGGTGACTACTGGGTAAGGCGCATGGACATAGGATGGAGAAAGCTCCAAGGAGAATCTCTGTAGAATCAAAGCCAGAGCCATTTTTGCCTCCAACAAAGCAAAAGTCTGGCCAATACATATCCTCGGTCCCCAGGCAAAAGGAAAGAATGAGACTTGGCTCTTTGTTGCCTTTGAGAGACCGTCTTTAAATCTCTCAGGCTTGAACTCCGCTGCATCGTTTCCCCACAGCTCGGTGTCGCGTTGGACTAGCATTATAGGGAGATTGATATGAACACCGCTCGGTAGTGTCAAGTTGCCTAGCTTCATCTCTTTGTGAATGGCTCGTGTCAGCTGTGTTACTGGAGGATATAGCCTTAGGACCTCGTATAATATCATCGTCATCTGTTGGAAACATTCAGCAAAATCATCTAAATAAACATAACAAAAAGTAGTCAAGTCATCATTTGAATTAAGGTTTTTTGATTTGGTTTTGTACTTACAACTTTGAGTTGGTTCAGGCCTTCTGTATCAGGCTCTTTATCACCAAAAACTTGCTTCACTTCTTCTCGTGCGCGAGCTTGCCAGTCTTGGTGTTGGCTTAAGAGAACCATTGTCCAGACCAGAAGTACTGAAGTTGTCTCTTGCCCCGCGAAATAGAACAACTTGCACTCCTCCATCACATCCTCAATGCTCATTCCATTTCCTTTAGCTTGCCCCAAATTCGATTCAAGAAGTATGCCCAACAAATCGTCGCTTGGTGCTTCCCCAGCTTCTCTCGCCCTTAGCCTTTTGTCAACGATCCCTCTCAATATAACTTGGATTTCTCTGGCTTTTGCTTTCATCCTTCTATTACTCTTTGTTGGCAGATAACTATACCAACAATAGGCACAGAGATAATTGATTGCAGCAGTAAAAGAACAAGAGTCAAGCTCTAAAGACCCTAGATTAAAACCAGACAAGTTGAGCTTTTTCATTACCTATATCCAGGGATGAATGCTTTCCGAATAGCTTGTATGATGAGTTGTGCTAGCTCTGCTTGGAGCTCAAATATTCTCTGCCCTTCTTTGTAGCTGCTGCCAAAAGCAGTACGAGAGATCACATCTGCAGTCATACTCACAAGCCAAGGCCAGACGTCCACCTCACATGAAGACCCATTCGCCAACACTAACTTATCCCATTCGCCAACAACCTCACTGCAGCTCTGGTGAAACGCAGGTACCATATTCTATACATAAAAGCAGAAGGCACAAGTTGGGTCAGAGCCAAAACGAAGATACATACATATAAAACAATCTAACTTGACTCCGGGCTACTAAACCTTGATCTTCTCAAGATGGAAAGCCGGGTTGATGATTCTTCGGTGTTTAGCCCATTTATCACCATCATAATTAGCAAGTCCTTTGGCTATCAACGTGCCCAAAGGGAACGTATGCGGCTTTTGGAAATCATAAACTTTGTTGAACACTTCTTTGATTAGCTCAGGATCCATTATAGTGATGGTTGGTATAGGTCCAAACCATGTAAAGAAAGTCCTTCCTGTTCCAGCCACACAGATCAAATAACTCTGAAACAGTTGTAAACAGAGAAGAATCAAGAAGCCAAGCAAGAAGCATACCGTAAGTCTTGAACATTTGCAAGGGATAAGGCACGACACGTGGTGTGATATCATCCGTTAATTTAAGGGGTTTGGATCTTGCCTCCGTCAACATACTGAAGTTCCTCTTCAAATCTCCGAAAAGAGGCGTGTAAGGAGTTCCGGTAAGACCTTGTCTTCTTAGGTTACTCTCAAGCATCTTTGGTTTAAACAAAACCCACGTTAAAGTTCTCCATACCCACCATGACACAACAGCAATTGCTACTGAAACTGTTACCGCCACAACTGATATCTCCATTTTTTTGTTTTTCTCAATGAGAAAAGATAAACAGAGAATTTGCTAACATTCTCGAGATATAAAGATGGAGAGTTTCGAGAAGATGGATGTGGTAATGACATCACCCCTGATGTCTTAAACACTTTATATTTTGTGGTTGGGGTATTTTTTTCTGTCGACTAATTGATCTTTTGCTTTTACTCACAGTCACATGCCATGAAGCCGCAAGAAACTAAGTTTGACTTGGTCATTACTTGCGTGGCGGGCATGGCACCAACGTCATCAACTATTTGACGTTTCTTTTCTTAATCCCATCATGTGATCTATTATTTTGGAGATTCTAGATTATTATTTAGCCTATTAAGATATCGTGACTGTTAGGCATATATTTTAAAGATAATCAGCGTCGTGTTAAATTTTATCTAACTTTTGTCGATGATTTTTTTGTGCACAAATCTAAGGGTTTGTTTTAAAGAGGCAACGTGTTAAATAGCTAGGTCCACAAAAAAACCTGACTAAGAGGCTTTTGGACAAACATTGTGGTTGAAAATAGGAATGGGTAGGCCCACAAAGAACAAGAGGCTTTTGAGTGAACATGCCCAATAAGTTGTAGTACTCATGAACGATGTCAACAGTCTTGTATCGTTAGTTCCGTTTTGAAGTGAAGGTATTTGATTGTTCGAGTGAATTTTATAAAATTGGAATGATACAAAAAAAATACTAGCATGGTCTTACAGATTTGACATTATTGCATGGATATATCTAGATTGAATTGAAATGTATAATATCTAACAGATAACATGTTATAGAGAATGAGAATCTATAACTCTTGATTGGAAAACGTCAATGTTAATCCAGAATAAACTAGTGGAGGAAGTTGAATTATAAGAACCTACTTAAAGCTCTCTATTTACATTAAATTTCATCCGCCAACATCTAAAGTCTAAACCCTCGCCAACTTCTTTTTTTTTTTTTTCCCCTTTTGGGTTAACCTGAAAAAAATTACATACATAATTACATATCAATATTTAGCGGGGCCCAGAACCAAACGACGACGTTTATAGAAGCGGAAAAAAAAGTGATAAGAAACACTTAGACTCTACAAACGTCGTCGTTCTGTCTAATCATAGTGCCGCGTATTTGAATCACCTCAGGCGAGTTTCACCGTCGAATTCGTGATTTGTTCTATGAAATTAGGGTTTTTCGAATTTGGAGGGTTTTCCGATTCGATCCTTCGAGGGTTTTTAATTTGAAATTCTGTTCGAGCATTGTTGAGGGGAAACCATGATGTAAACGACCTGTTTGATTGGCATTACACGTTTGTTTACGGCTGCTCCGGGTACAAGCGTCGCCATTGCTGATCAGAAACCAGAAGAGAGAAGGCGTGGTTGATGCAAAACAAACACTGAGCCAGTCTCACTTCTCAAAAGGGTTTTGGACGTTTATCATCTCCTGTCCATAACCTGGAAACCTGTCCTAAATTTCGTTACTTTTGTCTTAGGTTTTAGTTTCACAACTGAGAATCACTGGGCAAAGGGCTTTGATCAGTGAGACACTAGTTCTGATTGATTACACGAAAAGATTTGAGTTTTGTATTATGATCTGGACTTGTTTCATCTCTGTATGGCAAGTTTATTCTACTAACACAACAAGGGGTTTTAGGATTAGAGCTTGTGTAGGATAAGATGAGCTCCAAACTGTGGGTGAAGAGTGAGGACTGTGTAAGGCGCATGGACATAGGAAGGGGAAAGCTCCAAGGAGAATCTCTGTAGAATTAATGCCATTGCCATCTTTGCCTCCATCAGGGCAAAATTCTGGCCAATGCATATCCTCGGTCCCCACGCAAAAGAAAAGAAGGAGACTTGGCCCTTTGTTGCCTTTGAAAGACCGTCTTTGAATCTATCAGGCTTGAACTCTGCTGCATCATTGCCCCATAGCTCGGTGTCGCGTTGGACTAGCATTATAGGGAGACTGATATGAACGCCGCCTGGTAGAGTCAGATCTCCTAGCTTCATCTCTTTGTGAATGGCTCGTGTCATCTGGGTTACTGGAGGATATAGTCTTAGGACCTCATACAATATCATCGTCATCTGTGAGGGAACAAATCATTCATCAAAAATCATCAAAACACTGCAATAGTCACCTAAAAGTTTATGATTTGTTTTTACTTACAACTTTGAGTTGGTTCAGGCCTTCTGTATCAGGTTCTTTATCGCCAAAAACTTGCTTCACTTCTTCTCTTGCGCGAGCCTGCCAGTCTTGGTGTTGGCTTAACAGAACCATTGTCCAAACCAGAAGTACTGAAGTTGTCTCTTGCCCCGCGAAATAGAACAACTTGCACTCCTCCATCACATCCTCAATGCTCATTCCATTTCCTTTAGCTTGCCCCAAATTCGATTCAAGAAGTATACCCAGCAAATCTTCGCTTGGTGCTTCCCCAGCTTCTCTCGCCCTTAACCTTTTGTTAACGATCCCTCTCAGTATAACTTGGATTTCTCTGTCTGCTGCTTTCATCCGTCTGTTACCCTTTGTTGGGAGATAACTACAAAAACAAAAGAAACAAATAGAATATGACACAACATGGTTCACAATCTCTAATAGATTGCAGTACTAGTCAAGCTCTAAATGGCCTTGATCTAAAACCAGACAAGTTGAGGCTTTTTATTACCGATATCCGGGGATGAAAATTTTGCGAAAAGCTTGTATGAGGAGCTGTGCAATTTCCGCTTGGAGCTCAAATATCCTCTGCCCTTCTTTGTAGCTGCTGCCAAAAGCAGTACGAGAGATCACATCTGCAGTCATATTCACAAGCCAAGGCCAAACGTCCACCTCACATGACGACCCTTTATCCAACACTAACTTATCCCATTTGCCAACAACCTCGCTGCAGCTCTGGTGGAATGCAGGTAGCATATTCTATACATAGAAGGAGAAGGCACAAATTGGGTCAGAGTCAAATGAACATACATACACATAAAGCAATCTAATCTGATTCAGGACTATGGAAAATAAAGCCTTTAAACCTTGAGCTTCTCAAGGTGGAAAGCCGGGTTGATGATTCTTCGGTGTTTCGCCCATTTATCTCCATCATAACTAACGAGTCCACAGGCTATTAATCTGGCCAAAGGAAACGAATGCGTCTTCTGGAAATCATAAACTTTGTTGAACACTTCCTTGATTAGCTCAGGATCCATTATGGTGATGGTTGGTATGGGTCCAAGCCATGTAAAGTAAGTCCTTCCTGTTTCAACCACATAGAGATACAAAAGTTGAAACCTTTTCTAGATTACATACTCCACAACAGTACTAAACAGAGGAAATGAGGAATCAAGAGGCCACCGAGGAAGCATACCGTAAGTCTTGAGCATTTGCAAGGGATAAGGCACGACCCGTGGTGTGATATCATCGTTTAGTTTGATGGGTTTAGATCTTGCCTCAGTCAACATGTTGAAATTCCTCTTCAGATCGCCGACAAGAGGTGTGTAAGGAGTTCCGGCAAGACCTTGTTTTCTTAGGTAACTCTCAAGCATCTTTGGTCGAAACCAAACCCACTTTAAAGTTCTCCATACCCACCATGTCACAACAGCTATAGCTACCGACGCAACTGATAACTCCATATTTTTCTCCCAGATGAAAGAAAGAAAGAGCAAAGATAGAGAGAACATTTACTAACTTTCTCGGGATATTAACGATTGAGAATTTCGGAGAAGATATGGATGCGGTGAGAGATGACATACACCCTGATGTCTTAAATACTTTTTTTTTTTTTGGATTCGGACAATTATTTTGTTGTTACCAGTAATAAATATTTTTACCTTATTGTAGATCTTCATAGTCACTAGTCAGATGCCACGAAGCTGCAAGAAGCAAAGTTGGACAAAAAGAGGAAGAAATATCTTCAACTTTTCTATTGGTTGGCGGGCAAGGCACGAACATCTTCAACTTTTTGACCTTTCTTTTTTTTTCATATTATTTAACTAATAGCAATGTATGAGTATCCGTAGGAATATACTCTGTAATAGTTATAAATAATATGAATAAAATCCATCTAAAATGGATGAAAATCGTTCTTATCCGTGTAAGTATGAAATATTTTGTTATTTTCTTAAATATTGATTTTTGTTGTTGTTATAGAATGCAAAAATTCTTTTACAAAGCTGGTCTTCTTGTGCAGTGGGCACTAGTAGACAAAAAAAAAAACCAGAATGGAGGCTTTTAGGCAAAAAGTTTGGTAGGAAACAGAGGCTTTTTGATTAAACCTGTCCAACAAGTTGTGTTGGATCACAAGGACATTTAAATGTAAAATAGCTCATAGAGAACATTAGAACCTACTTGAGGCTATGTCGTAGAGGAGGAAGTTGGCAATCTCAATTTTGGAAGGCTGGATTGATGCATTTGCCTACAAATTTTGACATTGTTACATGGATATATCCCATCTAGATTGAATTGAAATCTCACAGAGAACATGTTATGGAGAATGAGAATCTAACACATTTGATGGGAAATATCAATGTAAATCTAGAATAAACCAGTGATGGTTTCTTTGAAGCAAGTTAAATAATAAAAACCTACTTAAAGCTTTGTATTTACTTTTGTCAAGTTTTGGAATGTTTTTGTTAGTCTCTACTGTGTCTGTGTGAGACTCTCTATATTGGCTCTTAGTTTTCAAATAGATTCCTGATTGTATAATTTCTCAGAAGGTATAAATAGTTGGAGAGTCACTAGTTTTGTGCTCTTATTGATGATTCAATTAACTATAATGAGATAATGTTATAACATGTTATTTGTCTTCGTAAACGTTTAATTTATCACACGATAGAGTTACAATGGAAGCATTCTCAATTCAATAATATGGGTTTTTATCATGAATCTTCAACTAGTAGTTATTCATAGCTTGTGCAAGATAAGATGAGCCCCACAGTGTGGATGAATGGTGAAGACTTTGTAAGGCGAATGAACATAGGAAGGAGAAAGCTCGAAGAAGAATCTCTGAAGAATCAAAGCCAGAGCCATCTTTGCCTCTAACAAAGTAAAATTCTGACCGATGCAAATCCTCGGTCCCCATCCGAAAGGCAAGAAGCAGACCTGGTTCTTTGTTGCCTTTGAGATCCCGTCTTTGAACCTCTCAGGCTTGAACTCTGCTGCATCATCGCCCCAAAGCTTAGTGTCGCGGTGGATTAGTAGAGTAGGCATATGGACTTGAACACCGCCTGGTAGTGTCAGATCCCCTAGCTTTATCTCTTTGTGGATCGCTCGGTTCATCTGGATTACAGGAGGATATAGCCTAAGGACCTCATAAATAATCATCGTCATCTGTAGGATTCATACAACAAAACCATCAAAACAAGATCGAAGAAATTGAGGAAGGTTTTGGTTTCGTTTAATACTTACAACTTTGAGTTGGTTAATGCCTTCTAGATCGGGTATGTTATCGCCAAAAACTTGCATCACTTCCTCTCGTGCGCGAGCTTGCCAGTCTTGGTGTTGGCTTAACAAAACCATAGTCCAAGCCAAAAGTACTGAAGTGGTCTCTTGTCCCGCGAAATAAAACAACTTACACTCTTCCATGATTTCTTCAATGTTCAGTCCATTTCCTTTAGTTTGCTCTGAATTCGATTCAAGAAGTATACCTAGTAAATCGTCACTTGGTGCTTCTCCAGCGTCTCTTGCCTTTTCCCTATTGCTTATGATCTCTCTGAGTATAACTTGGATTTCTCTAAATATTGTCTTCATCCTTCTCTTATTCCTTGTTGGGAAATGCCTACAAAAGAAAGAAGAATCATATTCACAATTCCAAGAAGATACTCAATGATCTAGTATAATATAAGACCTCTGGGAAATAGAAGTTAGAACAGAAAGATTCATACATTAGAAGATTGTAACCAATTAAGCGTCATGCTAGAGACCAAAACAGGTCAAGTTTCTTACCAATATCCAGGGATGTAACTCTTCCCAAGAGCTAGTATGACGAGGTGTGCTAGTTCTGCTTGTAGTATGAATATCCTCTGCCCTTCTTTGTAGCTGCTACCAAAAGCGGTTCGAGAGATCACATCTCCGGTCATATTCACTATCCATGGCCAAACATCAACCTCACACGACGACCCTTTATCTGAAGCTAACCTCTCCCATTCACACACAACCTCACTGCAACTTTTATAAAACGTAGGGACCATACTCTATACAAAAAAAAAATCATAATTAATCAAAAAGCAATATTAACATGGTTCTGTGACAATATTAGAGAAGAGAATATGAAACCTTGATCTTCTCAGAATGGAATGCCGGGTTGATAATCTTCCGGTGTTTAACCCATTTATCTCCATCGGCATTAGCGAGTCCATCAGTTATCAATGTAGTCAATGGAAACGTATGCGTCTTCTCGAAATCATAAAATTTGTTAAACACTTCTTTGATCAGCTGTGGATTCATTATTGTGATGGCTGGTACGGGTCCTTGCCATGTGAAAAAGGTCTTTCCTGTTGCAGCCACATACACATACTTGTATATATTTACAAGAACCGTTTTGATCTCTTGTAAACAAAAAAAATATATATATAATGAATTAAAAAAATCTACATATACCGTAAGTATTGAGCATTTGAAAAGAGTAAGGCATGACAAGTGAAATGAGATCATCGGTTGGTTTCATCGGTTTCGATCTTGCTTCCTTCAACATGCTGAAATCTCTTCTCACATCTCCGACAAGAGGTGTGTAACGAGTTCCAACAAGACCTTGTCTTCTCAGGTAACTTTCAAGCATCTTAGGTTTGAGCCAAACCCACTTCAAAATTCTCCATAGCCACAACAATACAGCAACTATAGCCAATAATGCAACTGATATCCCCATTTGCTAATGTTTTTTTTTTATCTCTTTAAGTTTCGAGAATTTTGATGAAGAAATGCATGTGCTGATTTGTCTTTAATAGTGACAGAATTTGTGTTTCGGAGAATAAAATATTGATTTAAACCGTCCAAGCTTTGCCTTTACTCAGGAACCTCACGACCTCTGACCACATCTGTCTTCCATGCCTGAAGTCTTTATATTCCTGGTTATAATTAACTTTGCCATTATTGCTGCTATACGTTTTGAAACACAGAACCATATGTATGTGAAATCAGATATTTATGACGCCTCTCTATATCTAAAAGAGAGATGTAAAGGGATAACAAATTTTAACTAAAATTTATCCAATCAAATTCATGTATAAAATATCTGTGTTTTCTTTTTTAACTCTCTTTTCATAATTTTCTTCTTAAAATTTCTAAAATATATAGAAAAACACGGAAAATATCAATAGTTAATAATTTTTTTATTAGATTTTAACTACTATTAATTTGAAACTATACATAATTAAAATAAATTATATAACTAAAAGTTATTTTAGCTTATTCTATTTTTGGTTATTTACTAACTGATACTTTCTGAAGGTGATTCGCGCGTGTCAAGCTATAATTTGTGGGGTTTGTAGTAGAATTTCTCATAATTCCTCGTATTATTTGGGTAACATATGCTCTCTTTTTTTTTGGTTTTAATGTTATTGGGTAACATATGCTTGAGTAACTAAAAAAAAAACAGAGGATCTTCGAAACTTTATGTTCTCAGTGAATTCGATCTCAAAGCATGTGAAAGATCAACGGAGCACCAAACTGAGGATGAAGTGTAAGAACCGTGTGAGGTGCGTGAGTGTACGACGGAGAAAGCTCGAAGGAGAATCTCTGCAGAATCAAGACAAGAGCCATCTTTGCTTCCATCAGCGCAAAATTCTGGCCAGGACAGAATCTTGGTCCCCATCCAAACGGAAGAAACGAAACTTGGTTCTTGGTGGCCTTTGAGATCCCGTCAGCGAATCTCTCAGGTTTAAACTCAAGAACATCTTCTCCCCAGAGCTCGGGATCACGATGAACCATAAGAACAGGAATCACTACTTGTGCACCACCTGGAAGTGTCATGTCCTCACCAAGCTTTGTTTCTTTATCTATGGTTCGACCAAGTAGAATCCCTGGTGGGTATAACCTCAAAACCTCGTTCAAGATCATGCTCATCTGTCCAAAAGAAACCTCAAGGAAACGTTAGTCTGAGTTTTGGCCTAGAATCCTAACAAATAACAGAGGAAAACATAAGATTAATGAGTTTACTATTTTGAGTCGAGAGAGTGCATCAAAGTTAGGTATGTTGTTCTTCCCAATGACTTGTAAGATCTCTTCTCTAGCTTGATCTTGCCATTTCTGGTGATGGCTCAGCATAATCATAGTCCACACGAGCAGCACCGCAGTGGTTTCTTGGCCCGCGAAGTGAAACAGCCTGCACTCTTCTACCACATCTTCGATACTCATACCGTGATCTCCAGAATTTGATTGCAAAAGTATTCCCAACAGATCATTCTTTGGAGCCTCCCCTGCTTCCATAGCCCTCTGTCTTTTCATGATGATCTCTTTCAGTCTAGACTTAACTTCTCTGTCTATTTGCCTCATCCTCATGTTATTCTTTGTTGGTAGAAACCTAAACAATGAGAAGAAAATACGATCTTTCCACAGTTCTATATAGCAAAAGAATGAAATAACAGGAAACATCGTTTACCTCATTCCAGGGATGAAAGCCATCTCAAGAGCTTTTAAAACTCGCCGGCCTTGTTCTTCTTGAAGCTCAAAGATTCTTTTACCTTCCTCATAGCTACTACCAAAGGCAGTACGCGAAATTACATCTGATGTTACATCTCCAAGATATGGCCAAATATCGATCTCATTGGATGATCCTTGCTCGCTCACCAAACTCTCCCATTTACTTATCATCTCGCTGCAGCTCTCGTAGAACGCAGGTATCATAATCTACAAAAACAAACAAAAAAAGAGAAAACAAATCAGCATAGGATTTATGACTAAGTGTAAAACCATGAGAATTAATATAAGAAAGACCTTGAGCTTTTCTAGATGAAATGAAGGGTTTATAATCTTCCGGTGCTTAGACCATTTCTCTCCTTCATATAGCGCGACTCCAGTCGCAAAAAGCTCAACGATTGGGTGCACTGGCGGCTTTGGGAAATCATAAACTCTATTTAGAACCTCTTTGATGTATTCTGGTTTCGTCACAATCACACTCGCTGTAGGTCCCAGCCACACGTAAGATGACTTCCCTACACAAACACCAAACCATAGAAACAGAGGATTTCAACTCTAACCAATCCATAGATTAGAAAAAACAGAGGATCTTTGTTTTGAGTTAAAATCAAACTGTTGCTTACCATGATCCTTAACGGTTTGTAATATCAGAGGCATGACACGTGGCGTGTAATCGTCGTTTAGACTGATGGGTCTGGACTTAGCTTGCTCCATCATACTGGCTTCCTTTCTAAGGTCTCCGACAAGAAAGGTGAAAGGAGTTCCCGGGAGACCTTGTCTCTTTAGATAAGCTTCATGTTTCTTTGGTCTAAACCAAGCCAGGTTCAGGCCTTTCCATATCCATACCGCAGCTGCAGTGACCACAACAATCGCAGCTGCAACTGCTACCGCTGATATCTCTGTGTCACTCATAAACGCACTTCTCTGAGAATTTCGTTAGATGTTTTTTTTTCTTTCTTTTATACTGAATTGAAGATGCCAGGTGAAAATTCTACTGATATATATATATATAGATAAATTGTTGTTATTTTATGTATGCGTCAAGTCAATAAATTGTGAGGCAGAGGAAAATTCAACGAATGTTTCTAGATTTTCTAAATCCACAAAACACTTTTTATGTTTTCCTCAAATATTCTGGATTTGTTTCTCTATGGGACTATGACTTGTAAAAAAAAGACTGGCTTTTCTAAAACATATATCCAAAAGATGGTAGAGTTAAAATTGGCTTTTTATTATAGACTTTTCAAGATTAATAATGCAGCCACAAAACGACCTTAGACTTGTCTAAAGAAGACCTTTTTTACCTTGGCGAATAGCGACTAATTTCAGACATAGAAATTGAAAATTACATAACCTATGGGCTATGGCTATAAGCCTTCCCTATAACATATTTTTGTTATATAACAGAGAGTTTTGATGACATCACCAAGGATATACAAAGTCAGAGCTTTTGCAGGATGAGATGAGCTCCGAATTGAGGACGAGTGGTCATTACTGTTTGAGGTGCGTGAATGTAAGAAGGAGAGAGCTCGAAAGAGAATCTCTGTAGAATCAATGCCATTGCCATCTTTGCCTCCAACAGAGCAAAGTTCTGACCGATACAGATCCTCGGTCCCCACCCAAAGGGAAAGAAGGAGACCTGGTTCTTTGTTGCCTTTGAGATCCCATCTCTGAACCGCTCGGGTTTAAACTCGGCTGCATCATTTCCCCAAATGTCGGTGTCACGGTGGACAAGAACAGTTGGAATATAAACTTGAACTCCAGATGGAAGGGTAAGCTCTCCTAGCTTCATTTCTTTGTTGACAGCTCGTTTAAGCTGAGCCACCGGTGGGTATAGCCTCAAAACCTCATTGAAGATCATAGTCATCTATTGAAAAAATCATTAAAAGACAAACTTTCAATTTGAAATTCAAGTGAATCTGCTAAGTGCTAACTATAACTGCAATTTTTCTATGCAAGAGGATGATGGAAGTCCTGGATTTTTTACTTACGACTTTGAGGTTGCTGAGAGAATCTATATCGGGTTTATTATCACCGAGTATTTGCCTTACTTCCTCTCGTGCGCGAGCTTGCCAATCTTGGTAATGGCTTAATAAAACCATTGTCCATACCAACATTACTGAAGTTGTCTCTTGTCCTGCGAAATAAAACAACTTGCACTCTTTCATCACTTCTTCTACGCTCATTCCAGATTCCCCTGAACTTGATTCAAGCAATATCCCCAACAAATCATCGTTTGCTGCTTCTCCAGCTTCTCTCGCCTTCTCCCGTTTGCTCACAATTCCTCTCAGTATTACATCTATTTCTCTGTCTATTGCTTTCATCCTTCTATTGCTCTTTGTTGGGTAAAACCTGCACCAACCAACAACTTCTCAGTACGTCTCAAAATCTTCAAGGTTTAGTTTATGACAGGACAAAGGATTGTTTGTTGTTTTACCTCAGTCCAGGGATGTAAGATTTCTTAAAAGCTTGTGCGACGAGTTGAGCTAATTCCCCCTGAAGTTGAAATATCCTCTGCCCTTCTTTATAGCTGCTTCCAAAAGCAGTATGTGAGATAACATCGGCAGTCATATTCACAAGCCAAGGCCAAACATCGACTTCAAGAGACGATTCTTTATCTGTAAATAGCTTCTCCCATAGGCAGACAACCTCGCTGCAACAATGGTAGAACGCAGGGACCATGTTCTGTAAACAAAAAAAAAAGCATGTCCTCACACACATAGAAAAAGTCTTAACTGGATTCAGACAATAGAGAAAACCAAAAAACCTTGATCTTCTCGAGGTGAAAAGCCGGATTTATGATCCTCCTGTGAGTCGCCCATTTATCTCCTTTATAGCTCGCGAGCCCGCCAGCTAATAATCTGAACAAAGGGAAAGTAGCAGCCTTCTCAAAGTCATAGACTTTATTAAAGACTTCCTTGATCTGCTCTGGATTCGTTATCATGATCGCTGGAATTGGTCCAATCCATATAAAGAAAGTCTTTCCTGTTCCACCAACATATCTTAATCTGTCAAGAATCAAGTCAAACTAAATACTACACAATTCATTTCCTAATTCAGTTGAAACAAAAGGAAAAGGGCACTCTCTAAAACAAAAAACTTTTTCTTCCGGGTCTCTCAAGTTCTAAGATGAAAGCAAAGGGAGACGCAATACCGTGAGAATTGAGCATCTTCAAGGCGAGAGGAAGGAGACGTGTTGTGATATCATCCGTTATATTAATGGGCTTAGATCTCGCCTCCATCATCATATTAACATTCCTCTTAATATCTCCGACAAGAGGCGTGTAAGGAGTTCCGACAAGACCCTGTTTTCTCAAGTAACTCTCAAGCATCTTAGGTTTTATCCAGACCCACTTCACGATCCGCCATGTCCACAGCAACACTACTGCTATAACCACCATCACTAAAGCTGCTACTACTGAAAGAGACATCTCTTCTGATTCTCTCACTCACTCTGGATTCCCAAAAGTTTGACACTCTTTTT